>CABFWO010000261.1:272879-323155 GCA_902155825.1 Timema genevievae | reverse complement strand
ACAATTTTTTTTTTTTTTTTTTTTTAACTACAGGTCAACCATTGTGCCCTTGTCACTTTTGTTTACAAATGTGAAAATTTCTAAAGCATTTAGAAGGTTAAATTTTTTAATTATTTTTTTCCTGGTAACTTTTTTTAAATATTATATTGCCAAATAAAAAAAATCCTATTTACATTAGAATAATGATTTTTATTTTATATTAATCTCACGAAAGAAAGTACAGAGAAAATTGATGAGAACCTTCCATCAAATAATAACTTATTAAAACAAATTAATCTTTTAATTCTTAAATCATCTATATTATGGCTTCTAAATATTCAAAATTTTGACATCATTATTCCATGTGTCACTCCATTCCAATTTTCATAGAAAGGATCTTTTCAAAAATACAAACATATTTTTTACAGCCAAATTAATAACATTTTACAATACTATTAGTGTTGTTTTATAGGTAATAATGAATATCAAAAGTGACAGCTGCAGATCACAATACTGGATGTATGAATACATGAAAATAGATCTAGTAACTTTTCTACGTGTCATTCAAGGTCATTTCTATTTCTCATGTAAGATAAAATTGGTGTAGATCGATTTAAAGTACAAGCTGAAGAAAACTTGAATGATTAGATTAGGAACATTGATTATCTTTGGATCAAACATCATCAACTGTTTCCAACCTGTTGGGCTTATTTTTAGTTTAAAATTACATTCAAATTCTAACTAAAAAGTTAGGTTATGGTTAATATTACAAAAATATATTAATTTTTTTAATGGTTTAGCACTTGACTTGCTCTTTCTAAAGGGCTCGACTATCACATTATTTTCTGTTGGCTTTATCCACAACCTTTTTGACATGCAACATAAAGAATCAAACTGTTGTTCTAAAAATTGGTGCTTGCTAACTCAAAATGTTTTTATATCACTGAAGTAAATCACTAATTGTTTCATTGGAAAATATAATCATATCTTGAAAATTGATTTAAAGACCCAAAGAAATTGAATCTTTGCTTTATTAAGTTTGTACATTTTTAACTTAAAAGTTTTATTTAACACACAAATTTAAAAGAAGGCAGTATATATAGTACAACTTTCATAGGAAACAAAATAATGTTGATAGATCTACTTCCTCGTATCCATACGTCAAGATACGTGATCTGCATCTTTCACTTTTGATAGATATTATCAATACCTACAAAATAACACTAATAATAAAGTAAAATGTTATTAATTTGTCGATAAAAAAGAAATGTTTAAAGGGCCCTTTCTATTAAAATTAGACCATATGTGTACTTTATGCCTTAAGAATTTGTCAATAAAATGAGTTTTCAGTTTCAAAGTTAATTTAGAAATTTTCCTACTGGTCTTAAAATAATTACTCAAAATTGACTTTTAAAAACCAATAAAAAATCATGTTTTAGTTTTGTTTCTGCTCACACACCGGTGCTATACTATATACAGTGAATTTACATGTTGATATTTTTCGATTTCAAGTACCACTTCTAGTAACATACATTCATCTTTCATGCGTTGCTACAATCAGCTCAGATCTGTAAACAACATACTTTTTACAACTAATTTTTGTGAATTGAGGTAAGCTTCTCATCTCTTGTTTCTTCTGCCCTCACCCACTATCCCACCTTTGCACCCAACTGGTTAAGGAAGATGGTTCTTTGTATAAATGTCTCGGAACCAATTTCTATTCAAATTCATACAGCTGATTCTTGATTATCTGGATTTGTAGCAGGGGAAATGGACCCTAATTTTTTTTCAACTTATAGGCCCAGTGATATACTTTACCTCAAAAGTAAACAATTAATAAGTACGCCCGAATAACATTATCGAGTCATTATTTTTTTTACTATAAACAGATGTCACTTTCATTCATTGATGTGTTAGCAATTTAGCCAGTTTAATTTATGTTATTACGTACAGTCATATGTAAAATTAGGTTAACATTTCGTGTTAAATTTTATTAAATAATTAATAAATTACTCCCTGTTAATAAAACCCTGGATAATCAAATCTCTACTGTATTAGGACACATTTACTGAGACTCGAATAAAAATATTATTCTTATTTTCATTCTTTTAATCATTTCTAAACACATTTATATTCGATAATAAAATACAATCGGTTTGTAATTCTATTTTTTTTATGTAACAAGCCACATTTTTTTTTCAAGAGTTTAATAAAATCTCTTAATGTTAAATAGAAACACCAAAATTTCTCAAAACATGTTTTATGAACATTCACTTAAAACATTAAAACTGATATAACATATTTAAAGTACAGCGTAACTTTTTTTTATTCATAATACATTAAAAAAAAAAAAAAAATCTTCACTAAATTGACTAATTGACCCTTTAAATTTGAATTATGGTTGATTCAAATTTGATTTAACGATAATGTTTCATCAACAAAAGGAAAGTTGGGTAAATATGTGCTTGAACCGGAAATTATACTGGCCATATTGTGACCAAATACAAAATAAGAAAAATAAACTATGTTTAAGAAAGCTATATGATGTTTTTCAACCTTTTATATTTGAAATGTTGGGCATTTAAAATTCAGCCGTATTTGTTCTACTTGTTACACCATACCACTCAAATAAAAGTTGTTTTGTTACCATTTTTAACCAAAACTGAATATTTAATTGACCACAAATCTGGATATCCATAAATAGACTATTTTATTTAAATATGTTTGATTTCAGAACAATAAATTATAATTGGTTGCCTATGGTTCGTTGAAGCAATATTTGACCCAAATGACAAAATTGTTAAAAAAATTAATAACTGTCAAACTGACAACAAATTTAAGTATTATTTGCAACTCTTTGGGGTTGAATTGTCAAGTTTATTTTTCTTATGGTGCCTTTAATACATGAATAATGATTATAAACAATTTTTACGAACTTACATTTTATTAAAAATAAAAATGTTATACAGGAAATAACTCTTGATTATATATTTTAAAACAATAGCAATTGTACATACATACATACACACATAGCAATTGTTGATATTTTAATTCATTTGGCTGGTACCATAAATATTAAAGTATGCACACACTTAAAATATATCAGGGTGTCTACAAGTCATTCAAATCATGAATTTAGTTTTTTTGTGAATATTTTGAGGAAAAATTAACGTAATAGTAATATCACTGATACTTTTCTACTGACCCGTGTATGTTTATATATTATTCTCTGATTATTACACTAAAAAATGAGAAAATCATAGAAATTAAAACTGTGGACATAATTATCTCAATTTGAAGGGCAATGTAATAAAATATTTTAACAGTATTTTACCCGATTAAATAATGGCTTTGTTAAGGTAATGAAAAAGTCATGAAAACAGTTTTGTTTGAATCTCTAAGCACCCTGTATTTTTTTATTTATTTTTTTCTATAATAGCTTAGCTCAAGTCAACTTTGGATGCAGCAGATCTATGATAATAATTAAATGTTACGTTTTAGTACTAAATTGATATGTTTTAAGTCCTTTGTGCTAAGTTATATTTCCAAAATGATCATTGATGCAACAGCGGTGATGAAAGGGTGCTTTTTTATTATTTTTTTATGAGGCCTAGCAACACTGAGGTAGTTTTAAGCTGCAAATTTATTAAGTTTTCAATAATGTTATTACATGGTCTTACCTAAGAATTATATTTTTTTTAAATAGAAAAATTCTTGCCTCCATTGCTTCACGGAACTTTGCCCCTTAAATTCACTGATTTACCATTCACCAATAGCAAGGGCACTAATTATTTTAGGACTACACGAATGTGCGAAAGAATGCTTGGAATCTTAAAAATTAAGCTCAAAGTAAACTTAAGTATAAATTAAAAAGTTACCAACACATTTAGGGTTACAAAACACAGTTTTTTTTTTTTTTTTGTCTTAAGAAACTAAATGTAATGGTCCACTATATTAAAATGAATACATTTATTTGGGAGTTGTGCATTTCAAAAGTTTTACTGTTTTTGTTTTTTTTAATGCTACAACATTTTACACTTATAAAACTATTCCTAATCATCTCCCGAATTTACAGTTCATTCATCAAAATATAACTTCTAGCCACAAACTAATATATTTGGAAAGGACATAGTAATGTGTTAACATAACTCTTTGTTTCACAAGCACATAATACAGATAGTCAAAACCACTCACTCCTCCTCACAAACACAACATATCTTTCTAACAGTATACTCATAAATAAGAAATAAAACTTAAATTAGAATGTTCCGCTGTATGAAAGAAAGGCACATTTGAAGACCAACCGGAGAAGTGGTAATATTGTTCTTGTTCGTCGAACCAATCCTCCGTGCTATTCTTCAACTAATGACATGTTCAGAAATAAGTGTCTCCAGGGATTTATGAAAACTCGCTAAGATTTCATAGTTAGAAAACAGTCCGTGGAAAAGTTGGCCGTGTTTTAAGGCATTCTTTAGTATGTTGAGTGAAACAATTTATCTGATGCTTTATGAAATTGTAGATAAGAATTTAATAATTTTATACTAGTTATTCTGTGGTGGTCAAACTTGCAAAAGGTATCTTGTCTTAAGAGCAACATTAATGCTGAGGATTTACAAGTTTGGTCACCTCAAGTGACTCAAATTAAAGTATAATCAGGAAGTTATAAAACACTAGCAGTCCAAACATTGTTATATAGGTACTTTAAAAAAAAGAGGTAGACATGCCTAGTTATTGTATACAAATTTATAATACAATGACTTTTTCTGCGCAAATACATAGATTTTTCAAAAAGCAAATATATTTGACAAATTGTTCAAAATCTAAACATAGTAAAGTGATATTGATGGCCCTTTACTACGAGTTCCCATAAATCCCTCCCCCCCTTACAATTCCAGTTCTCCACTGTATAATAGTGAAGCTCACCTCACAACGGATACCTCTCGCCTAGCGATGGCACACACACACACGCACAGACTTGGAAATCAAGTCCCATTTCCCCCCAACACCCTTGGTCGTTCAGTTGATCCTCCCTTTGTGGGTCATGAAAGCTGTAGGGTTGAATCTGGACCCGGTCACAGTCACCGCGTCCTTGGTCATGACAACGACGTCATCCTCGCACTTGCTGAGCCGCCTCATCCGACAACACAGGACTACCACCACGACAGTGAGGAGACAGAGCACCACACAGCCAAAACCTGTGTATGACAATGATCAACATTAGAGCAATGGCTATCACCAAATATCTTGTTTTCTTCACTACCGCTATTGATTATTAGAAAATAGTTTTAAGCTAAGGGCTCACTTCAGTAGAACGTTCTATTTTAATTTTAAATTGTATTACAAATTTATTCTAAATTTTATTATATTTGGAAGAAGGTATAGGCAAGGTGGATAGAAACATATAAAAGGGACGAACACAAAATGGCTTTTACAATGAAAAGAAGAACACAGTTCACACTTTACATTGCTGCCATTGGACAAAGAGATAATGGTTGCCTCTTAAAGAAAATCGATCGTCATCATCCAATCCCCCGACCGAGATTTCACAATACAATTACCTCATAAAGCAAAAATAAGTTATCCTTATATAGATTTATGATAAATTGATTCTAAATGAATTTTAAAAACTGATTACCCAATAGTACAGTATAAAGTACTAAGACATTAAATGAAATTTCATTCTTTAAAATAAGAGGATATTATCAATAAAAAGCATTTTCTCAGTAAACTTTTTCCTCTTTATTTTCTTTAAATTGAACCGTTTCTGCTACATTTCACAGCCATTTACTTATAGGCAACACTATTCCAAACTCGTCCATGGTTAACTTTCATTATTATACTATGGATATAAAAACATACCACTAGCTATCGAAAATGACCCATTGTTGCTGAACTGGCTCCTTAAGAACTGTTCATATTTTATTGAGAGCAGAAAATATACTAAACAAACTATGTTTACACCGAAAGAAAGCTGTGTTATCTTGATGGGTATGAATTAGCTTATAAGGGTAAGTGCACACAGGCAGTGAGGATGGGTGATGCTGGTCACATAGCTCATAGAGGAGATTTATTGGGCAGAATACAAGTGCTCCAAAGTCCACTATATCATGTCATAAAAATGGCTTTAAAGTCTAGTGATTTTTTTAAAATGTTAGTTTATGAAAACTTTTTTTTTTTAAAAAAAAGCTCAATTTGTCTTACCAAACAAAGCTGTGAACGCCCCTGTCTTTAGACACACGCTGTTTGGATCTGCCAAAGTACCTGCAAATAAAAAGCACACATTTTAAAAACTAGGAAAAGGTTACATTTTAAACCGTGGCGGGACAGAAATCCCTAGAGTAGGATTTTGGTAGAGGAAAAAACTTTTAAAAATGAAAAATAGTAGTTTTTAGAGGTCAACATTGATAATTTTATATAAAAAAAAATGGCAGCTGCAGATTACATAGCTTGACGTTATAATAGATTAAAGTAGATCTAGTAACTTTCCTAGTCTTCAGATAAGGTTCTTCCTGTGAAAATCGAACTGTACAAGGCTGAGATAAATAAACTCTGCCTGATAAGAATGTTAATAATTCTACTTGAGGGGTGATTAGAGAACTCACTGTTACGAGAGACGCTCTCAGCGTCCCCTTCCCCCTCCTGTAGCACCCTCAGGGACTGGAACAGGTTCACGTTCTCCGACTGGAGCTTGGGCGCCGCGGTGGTTGAACTCGGCGTCGGGACGGAGCGCTTGCTGACACTCTTGGCGTTCCTCCAGTGGCAGGGTTGACTCTGTCACGGTAAACACAACTCTCCACTCAGACATGAACATTTCCAGGCGGATCCTCGGATCATTGAATCTCAGGGGATGTATGGAGTCTTTGACTATAATAGTGCCCACTTCGGTGGCCACATGGTCTGAGGCGTCATTCTCGCAATAGACTAGACCACCGATAACGGGGAGATTGGGGTTTGAATTCTGTTCGGGTGTACTGAGGATGTTTTTTCCTCATAAAAATGAGTTTCACGAAAATGCGGGCACACCTCCTTTAAATTCAACCTTCCTAATCCCGAACACATTAGAATAATTAATAGTTAGCTTATATGCGTACAACCCGAACGGGTAGTAAGACGCGGTGCAAAAAAAACAACTATAAAATTGAAAGACTTTGATTGTTATAGTATTTGTAGCTGATGATTTTCGTACGTCCATCATAGACTCTGGCTTAAAATATGAGTGAAGAATGAACCTGAACACGGGACGATTCCTGGATAGCTCAGTGGTTCTACAAAAATCTTAATTATGATTAAAAGAAGCTAAATTATTCAAATATATTTTCGATTTGTACATCCTCACATAGGCCTAGAATTATTTTATGTATATATTATGAAAACAAATATTTGTATAATTTTTATTACCATATATTAACTTCGTTTTTAATATTATGTGAAATATATTTTAAAATACATTGTCCTCTTGGTGAGCGAAAGCTATTTGGAGTTGGTATTGTGCTATTCATTATCAAATAAACAAAGTGACAACAAAATCAGAATGTCCTTTATTCAATTTTTGAAAAAAACACATTTACATAATTAAAGTAGGTATCACACCCTTTGATTTAGAAAAACCAAGCTAATCAACAATATTTATGCTATTATTACCTCTTCGGGAGTCATATTCTCTTGATACTTACTAACAGATTTATCCCGTTTTAGAGACAACATTTAGTATCAGACAGAGAGAGCCATCTATGAAACAAGCTATGTACTATTTGATTTTGGGTCAAAATAGTCCGTGAGATATATCATAGATGGCTCTGTCAGTTAGTATATGGATTCTGTCTCGAAAACCGGACAAATCGGTAAAGAAGTATTAGGAGAACATAGCATTACAAGAGGTATTATAAAAAGAATCTCAGAACTTATTTATTCCCATTAAAAGTTTTAAAAAGCAAATATTTTATTTTTAAGGTTAATATTATTATTTTACAATTTATTTTTACCGATTATAAATAAATTCTGAGAATCGCTAGTTTAAAAACCGATACTATTAATACTTAAATTTTTTTAAGTTTATAAATCCATTTTGCATTGGGAATTCAAATCTTAACTTTAGTAATAAGTGGTAGACGATGAAAGGCGTGTTTTAATTTTAGGGCCCCGCACTATAGTGGTATAATATGCAGTGTCGGTAAGAGTAGAAACCCTCCCCAAAGCCAGTCGACGTTTTGTACTTACCGGACACCTGCCGTGACACATCCTGACGTCACATTCGATGTAGAGGGCAGGGGAGCCGGTGAAACGGAAGGTCTTCATGTAAGCGAACACCTGGGTCTCGAACACCCCACTCTCGCTCCAGGAGCCGCGGAACCTGCTGATCAGTTTGTCATCGACTGGACACCTGGGCGGACATATCAACATTTTCCGATCAATTATTTTAATGGAATATTTTAGATTTTGAAAAAAAAAAATCAATTATGGGAGAATAAGATGTATCCGTGAAAACCTTGAGTATACTCTAGAATTGGGTGGGGAGGTGGTAAATGCAAGAAAAGGTCAGTATTTTTGCAGTTTTATAGCAAAATATTTCTTTTGACCAAAATAAATAAACATATAGTTTAATTTTCTTCACATGGTGATATCAACAGTTCTTGAATATTTGTCAAGGGTGTCCTGTAATTTAATGACAACTTTTCATGTTCATTTAAAAAGTCTCTCATCCATTGCCGCTATGATCATTACAGATATTCACCAAGTGTTGAAGTCCCCCCCATGTGAAGAAAAGTGAGGGAAAGTTTTTACCTGAGAAGGACTAAACATCCCGTCCTTTAGACAGTTACCTTAGTCTAAATTTCTACTCTTAGACAATACAGTAATTATTAGTCTACTTCTCTAATCTTAGATTATATAATAATTCATCTACATCTCTATTCGTAGATTATACTGTACTTAGTCTACTTCTCTACTCTTAAATAATACAATAATATTAGTTATACACTATTAATAATACAATAATGTTGGTCTAATTCTCTACTTTTAGAAGATACAATAATATTAGTCTACTTTTCTACTCTTTAATGATATAATAATAACTAGTCTACATCTTTGTGCTTATCTAATATAATAATCAGCTAACAAATCTCAATCCAACGCCTTTGATCAGTCGATAGCGTGTCTATCTACTGTGATAAGGGTCTAAGGTTTGATTCCCATTATGGCCGAAAAATGCATCATTTGTGAAATGTGGGTTACCCCTTTTACAGTGATGGATGGAGTAAGGGCCGGGGGCTGTGTGATGTGTATTTTCTATATTTAAGTTAGTTTGTAAGTCGTGTGCTGATATAATCAGTCGGTTCAAAAAGTACCTCAAATAAATAAACGTTAATATCTCCACTCTCATATAATATCTTACACATTTAACTATCATTTATGGAAGTATTGGCCTTTTCTGACAGTTTTAAGGTTAATAAGCACTTCTTGATCTGTTTCACAATTAAGTTTTATAATGTTGACAAGCTATATACCTAAACCAAATTTACTAATTAAAGCTACGAGTAAAATATTTGGACGTGCAAGCCGCAAATTAAAGACGTTTGGACAAAAAAAAAATCTGCCTGCCTTTTAAAAATGAGGCCACAAATTTCAGTAATTTAAGTTCTTGACGCCGTTAGATATTGTTGATACTACAAGGCTCACATTTGTGTGATGCGGTGCGTCTAATAAATAGATAAAGGGGACACCAATCCTCTATATTCTGTAAAGCTTGAACGAGTACAGAAAAATGTTCATCTAAAGGGCCTTCCTTTTCTAACAGTCAGAAAAGTTACTTGATCTACTTTCATGCATTCATACGTCTATTAATGTGATATTAAGATTATTATTTTTACCAGACACTTTTCAAAATAGTGGTAGATATTAAGTTATATTTATATCCCTAGGCGTCTAAAGTGTTTTTGTTTTGTTTTAAACTTTTAAATTCAAACCTGAAAAGTGAATCACTAAAATAAAGGTGTATTTTTTAAAATAAACTTTTGACTATTATTTTGAAAGTTGTACTAATGAGTACTATTCTTACCCGTATTGATCAATGAGTTGAATTTTTTTGGTAGCGCCATTGTGAGCATAACAGTCATTCACAACAATGTCGAAACCATCTGAAAAATAAAATATAAATATGTTGAGCATCCCTGGTTATAAAAGCTATTAATAGCATAGTATTGTTTTAGTAAAATATCTTCTTTAAAATTCAAGTAACACTTTTTTTAATTCCTTCGCCTTACTATTGGTCTATTATTCAGTAAACACCATCTCCCCCCTCTTAATCCGCCCGCCACTGTTGACTACAGCTACCCCCCTACAAGAGTACACCGGATAGCCCCGACAAGATGTTAACACCCTCTCTCCCTTCTTAATTACGCCACTGTTGACTACAGCTACCCCCCTACAAGAGTACACCGGATAGCCCCGACAAGATGTAAACACCCTCTCTCCCTTCTTAATCACGCCACTGTTGACTACAGCTACCCCCCTACAAGAGTACACCGGATAGCCCCGACAGGATGTGAAACCCTCTACTTACCGTACTTGCTGCGCATGTAGATGATGAGGGTGAGAGGGTCCCCCACCCTAACAGCCGAGGTCACCCTGTTGCCGTTGGTACCGTAGCCGTTCCTGATCTCCATGTAGCACTCTGGCGGCGACAAGGTGAACACCACAGGGTTACCTGTCGCGACCCTGCGAGAAACATACCTTCATCAGATCACTCCTTTGTTTACATCACATAGTGTCTGTGTTGTAATGTCTTTCTGAGCACCTAGGTCGCAGACAAGGTATACACCAGACACACAGCCTCCAGGATAAAATGGCTGCGTTCATTGGGAGAGGAGTCCTTCAACACGAGGAGTGCTAGGTGCAGTCCCAAGTGACAACATCGCTACCAAGCAGGGATTTTTAAAAACATTTACTAGGGAGCAGAGAAAAATCGTCTTCTAGTGTCAATAAACCAAACTGGCTTTTACTAAGCTAGGTTCAGGTAGCGGCCCCACCCCTTCCCACTAACCAACCCCAAACGAGCCTACTCAGACTGCAAATTACAAAGAAAATGTAGAATGCAATGATATTTTTTTTTGTTCAAGCGAATGTTTTCAAAATATCTATTTGTGAACAATCTTAATTACTTGTCTAAAAAGGTTTTTTTATAGCACCACGTCTTACTACCTGTTTGGGTTGTACGCTTAAATACTAATTACGCTAGTGATTTTTGGGACCGTTAAGGCTATATTTAGAGGAAGTGTACCCACATTTACATGGAGAGAGAGGTGGAAAACAATTTTAATCAATCTTCAATACACCCAACTGAGATTCAAACCTCAATCTTCCCGTCATCGGCAGTCTAGTCTACTGCGAGAGTAGCGCCTTAGACCATGCGGCCACCGAAGTGGGTTGAAAAGGTTTGTCGAAACCCGGTCGGGTGTATTAATCGTGGTTTTTATTTAAATGTTTTTCCACTCTACCTCCACGCGAATGTGGGTACACTTCCTCTAAATTCAACTTTCACTAACCATTGGCATAATTAGTACATATGCTTATAATCTGAATGGATAGCGGTGCTAGAAAATAATATTAATATTGAAACTAAGCTAATGACTAATGATTAGAATGGAACTAGATCCAAACACAAATAATATGACATTGCATATAAATGCTGTGAAAACAATGTTAAAAGATAATGTGATAAGTGTTATTTATTTAGAACAAACAGAAGGTATCGTACAAACCTTACATTTCTCAACTTAACGTCTGAGCTAACCCCACACGAAGGTTATTTGCAAGTTTTTATTTTGAAACCATTCAATTATAATCGCTTTATATCAACCTACAACTTATAAACTATCTTAATATAATACAGCTCCTTTCTAAAAAAAAAAATAATGCGTTTGCCAGGTGCAATTGGGGGAGCGGGGGGCAGGTGTGCATATCATCCCCTCCCCTCTCTACCCTAGGGAGAATGCAATCCACTTGAAATAACCCTCTTTATCCCTATCACGTAGATTAAGACGTTAAATTAATCTTGTTTTAAAACGAATTTTCTTTCATCCAATACTGTTTCCAGCCTATCCCCGGCTGTTAATTTATCCATATGAACGGGTAAACCCATATTTTAATCAATGATACATTTTCGGCCATGCTGGAAACCAAACCCGGGACCCTTAGCTCAGTAGAAAGACACTCTATAGCTGAACTAAGGCATCTGACTGTTAAAAACGAATTAACTGAGGGAAACCCTAACAGAATAGTGTTGTTTGGTAGAGGGGAGGAGGTTGGAAATTAAGAAGGCGACCCCTTCTTCTCTAGTGTACCCGGTCAAGAACCAAAAATGTTAGGAATGTCCAATTTTCTTTGTAAGAAACTTTTATCAAATCCAAACCTACTTTTTTTACCGCTAACATTTTACCATGTGGGTGTTATTCTATAGGTACTAATAATACATATCAAAATTGGCAACTTAATATAACATGAATTGAAGTATTGATACGAGAAATTATAGTTAGTAACTTTTCCAGCAGTCAATTAAAGCTGTTCCTATGAAACTTCGACTATATATTAGGACAGGTGATAAAACCGATAAATATTGACAGACTTATTTGTAAACAAAACTCTGCTGCAAGTCTTGCAAATACATTTATTTGCCCTACATTTACTATTAATATATAGCCTATTTTTTGCCAACCAAATAATGGTTACATTGTTTGTTATTATTTAATTTTTTACCTTCCCTGGATGGGAAAGATAGGACTAAAGGTAATAAGCAATGTCAGTAGTTTTTCTGAGCGAATGTAGTAGCGAAATAAAAATAAAAATACCATATACCGTTTCCTCTGTTGTTTAGTACTCAAGGCTTAAAGTTTTATTGACTTATGAGATAGTTATTGAGTGTCAAATATATGTCCATCATACAATGTATACATGATTATCACACACGTGATTAATATGTTGAAGAATATGGTATTTATCATACTTTTCTGATTCTGAAAAATACATCATGTGTATTTCTATAAGACCCAAATCAAATGGCTTTGAAAGTTATATTAACTTTTTACTATTAGAAATAAAATATTTGAAGTTATATATCTGAACGTATTCACTTAATATTAATACACTAAAAAATATTTTCAACCACTGATAAAATATATTTTTGATCGTGAAAATTTTTAAGTGGTAAAGATATTTGTTTTCTCTTTGATTAGTCCTATTTTTTAGTCCAAGTAGTAATTTATGGGTAAGATGTTTTAAAACCAGAAAAAATAAAATAAAATATTAGATACATTATTTTATTACCTAAATAGTATAATACAGGCTATGATTTGTTAGTAATTTTATAAATAATCTAGTTTTCTTATTGAGCTGGATTTGAAAAATTAGACAATTTAAACGTCACATTATAATATTGTATCGCTAATAGGATAATTTGTGCGTTCGACACAATAATATGTTTAAAATATGTACCTCTATAAGTATGAGTCCTTGGATAGCTCAATTAGTAGAGATGTGGTACTTTAATCCAAAGGCCTTGTGTTCGAATCTCCACCAGAATGTATTTTTAAAATACATCATTTCCACTTTCCGAATAAACTGTACTATATGTTGAATAGAAAGGATTTTAATGACTTAATATAAGTGATATATTTGAGTAGGGTAGCTAAGGAAAATGCACCAACCTAATTGTGTTTAGAGGTGGGGAAAACTACAGTGATAATTCACAAACGGGGAAAAAAATACCCATGTGTATCCAACCTCCCCACAAACGGTGACAAAATATTTAGTGAATCTAACGCCTTAAACCAATCGGCCACCGTCACGGGCTCATTATTGTTCTTTTTTAAAAAAAAAACACTCCTTGTAATAACTTGAAATCAAAGAGCCGTGACGTGCAGTTTACTGTACGGCCGAGGTGTTAGTGTCGCCCTGGTGAGCTCTGAGAGACCTACACCAGGCGGTTGTAGTTGAGAGAGAGGGACCGTTGGTTTGACTCCCGGTGGGTCTCCCCACAGGCAGGTACTCACTCAACGTCTAAAAAAGGGAACGTGACCGTCTTCCAGAAGTCGTATCCGTACTCGCAGGTGACCTTGAAGTGCTCGTCCCATTCTTCCTCTATGAGAGGGTTGTACTGGACAGTCACGGTGTTCCACATGAAGTTCTTCTGCAAGATACAGAAACAGAAACAACCGACTTAAGGGCTTATATATAGTCGAGGTTTGGATATCAGTCACTCCCCCATTCACCCTGAACTGCTTGTTGTCACTATACCGGGAGATAATATTGTGCGTATGGGCTACATCACTCGTAGCCCAGTAGTGGAAATATTAGCCGGTACTAATGTACCGTTGTCCAGGGGACGGCCGAACTACATCCTTTCCGTGGAGGCTCTTTCCATGTCCCGATGAAATGAGGTGATAATATGAGGGTGTGGAACCAGTGGAAATACTTAAACCTAACTCAAACCTAATTAACCAGACCCTGATGACCATTGGAGTAGTTACCCTTTTGGGAAAAAAAAACTCCAAAGTACCAGACGGGAATCGAACCCGGGACCCCTAGGTTCGCAGCCAGGTGCACCACGGGACCGGTTTACTGGGATATAGATGTGTACGAAATCATAAAATGTCGAATTCGAAGGTCAAACATCCTTCTCTTCGACATCCACAATAACCTTCGCGTCATCGAAACATTTAACAGAAAAAAAAAAGAAAACCCCAATATGTTAAGAACGTATTTTAAATATCTCACTAAATATGTCTTATTCCAATAAATAATCATTTTTAGAACTACTATATAGTATTTTAACACAAACTAGTGATTAAATAACATTGTAAAAATAACGTCGACATTTTTTCGGAACAACTACAGTAGTGAATTTGAGAACCACTGCTTTAGATTGATGGCACATGTTATCCAGATGGATAGATAACAAACTGCGTTTTAGCACAGAAAAGGCCACAGATACCGTGGACCAACTGTAGCTGTGTTTCCAATGATTGCCCAAAGAACGTGGGCACTTCAGAATAAAGCTTGATTCACACGCTCACCGGAAATCGGGAGCAGAATCTGCTCGAAAGGCACAGCAATTTACACGTTAACAGAAATTTATGTTGACCCATAATTCTTTGCAACACAAGCTAGAAAAATCTTGTTATCAATATATTTATTTATATATTCATCTAATGCGGTGGTATTCGACCTTTTTTTTTTTATGTACCCAGATTTAGTTTCATTTCTGCATTTTACCCCCAAAAGTTGTGGGTGAATATTGCACGCTATCAAGGGCGTAGAAAGGGGCGGGGTCCAATGGCCCATATATACGTATACAAGCTTTTATTAGCTAAGGGTATAGTCAAATTTTCTAGTGGACCTCCACTACACTAGAAAAGTTATCTTTCTACTCCCTTTCAAGTTATACACATTATATTTATATATTATATAATTATATATATAATGTCACGTACAACCTTAAGATGCATTTGTGTACCCCAAGTAGAATACTACTGATCTAGTAGATGAACTATATATTTTGGATTATTGTCACGATGGATGTTTTCAAATCGTTGTGTTGTGAAACAAATCTACTAGAAAAACACACACTTTTCATTTAACAAGCTATTTCAAATAATTTCCTAGCCATAGACACAGCTGTTTGCGTGCTTATATCTCGGCATGAGCACTAATTAAATCGGTTGGTTTAGGTGCATGCGCACTAATTGAGTAGGTTGGTTTAGGCGCATGTGCACTAATTAGGTCATTAGTTTTGAGCCATGATAGGGTCTCCCAGGTTGATTTGGTTGCGCATAAAAAAAAGTAAAGCTGCAGTTAGTTAAAGTCCGCGCCGTTGTTGTCCTCGTGGTGGGTGTTCTTGCCCAGGGTGCCGCATCTGTTCAACTGGATGTAGAACTCGTAGTAGTCCCGTCCCGTCCCGTTGATGTACACGCAGTCTGGGTCGTACGCGTAACCTGCGTGACACACGAGCGTAGAGATTAATTACTAAGTACTAATTAGTGTGAAATTCGCAAAGCTTAACTTACAATGCATACAAAGTTGATTTATAGTGGGATTTCTAATGGGATTTATAGAGGGATTTCTAGTGGGATGAAACTTACCCGCTTCGGTGTGCGAATGGTCTAAGTCTCAGTGGTTCTCAAACTGTTGTAAGCATACCTACAAGGGTACGCGAGCAACTCTCAGGGGTAAATTGGCAAAATGACAAGATAACAAAATGTGAGGGGTAATTTTTGAGGTGACTGGGGGGAAACTTTCTCCTTTGATTACCTGTCATCTGACATTTGACCTGTGATGTGGGGAAATTTTCTCGGGGGGGTACATTAGACTTGAATCGTGACCAAGGGGTTACAATCCAAACTAAGTTTGAGAACCACAGGTCTAAGGCGTCACTCTACCAATAGACTATACTACCGATGATGAGGAGATTGGAGTTGATTGGGTGTACCGAGGCTGGTTTTTCCAAAAAGGATTTTTTTCTCTCTTCCCCCACGTGAATGTGGGTGCACTTCCTCTAAATTCAACCTAGCTTATTTTTTAAGATAGTAGCTTAGTATTACATATGCGTAAAGCCCGAACGGATAGTAGGACGCAGGGCCAGAAATATACATATATGGCTAGGGAAAGGTTGCCTGCACGTCATGTGTGTGTGGCGGATAGTATATTAAACAGGCGAACAGGAAGGAATGGCAATATTTGTTGAACTTAATAAGTGATTGTCAAAATAAAAGCAGTTTGGAGGACTGGGTGTATTTAGAGTACAGTTTTCATTGTAAGAATTTAGCGTTATAATATATGTATCTACTTTCACGTATTCATACGTCAAGTTATGTGATTTGCATCTGCCCCTTCTGATAGATATTATCAATACCTAAAAAATATTACTAATCGAATGTTATCAATATTGATAGTAAAAATAAGTTTGTACTTTCTAAAAGTGTGTTCTACCCACAATCCTACTGTAGCTAAATCGACTAGGTTGTTAGCAACGTAGAGTCTGATTTTCATAGGAAACCCGTTATTTGAAAACTGGAAACACATGTTGCCACAAAGGCGGGAAAAAATAAAGTTATGCCCTCTGAAGGGTGGACCCTTACCCCTTCTACCCCCCACCCCCATTCACCCAAGCAAGAATGAATGACGTCACATTACCTGCAGAGTAGAGCAGTCCTCCGAACGAACCGTTGAAACCGATGCGAATCTTCATGTAGTCGTCCTGGCATTCTGCCTCAATATCTGCAAACAAACAAAAAAATATCACACGATATCACAAAATATCCAGGAACGAATAGATGTAGTATCTAGTCATCGACGGCAGAATAAACTCAGTGCCAGCGCGATGGACTGGCGTCAGCTCTGGACTGAGACCGTATTGAAAATTAGCTATAACCACGACTGGGTTGTACTAAGAATGGTTTTCTAAATTTGAATTATCATTGCGGTGTTTCCTTTACTCGCTACAGACTTTTTTAGTCAATTCATAATTCACAATTCTACTATAGTGCTTACCAGAGGTCAGAAGACCTATATATCCATATGACAAGTCTTATCACGAACGATAAAATAATTATGAAAATACATTAAATACATTTGGTCGATATTGAGCGCTAAAAAATATTATTGCTCCAAGCCTACCTTTCTACCCTTATTCTACTGTAGATGTTGACTATTTTAAATGTACTGCAATTTATTTATTCTCCCCGCGTCTTACTGAACGTTCAAAATACACGTATATATTAATTTCACTACTATGGTCAGGGTGAGGAAGGTATATTTTTAAAGGAAATATAACCCCATTCGCGTGTAGGATGAGTGAGAAAACATTTAAAAGAAAAGATAAAACATCAGTACGCCAAACCGGGATTCGGACCCCAATGTCCCCGTCACTGGTAATACAGTACATTACGAGAGTGACGTGTTAGACGATGTGACCATCGATATGGGTTAGCTTATTGCTCTTAAGGTAAGGTGGAAGGAAACACGAGAAAAGATCAGTATTTTTTGGCAGTTTTTATATCAAAATAAAATATTTCTCCAGTAGAAACATAAAGAGTATAATTTTCTTCAACGTGGTGATATCAACAGTTGTTGAATATCTGTCATGAGCATAGCGGCGTTAGATGAGAAACTTTTCTAAATTAACAGAAGAAGTTGTCATCCCAGGACACTTTTGATAGATATTAAACAATTGTTGAGGTCACCATGTGAAGAAAATTAAACTCTTTGTTTCTACCGGAGCCATATTTGATTTTTTTGGCAAAAAAAAAAAAAGTTTTTCTATAAAAACTATTTTTTTGGCAAAAAAATAGNGGGGGGGGGGGGGGGGGAGGGAAGACTCTAATAAATGTTTCTCATTCCTAAGAATCAAGCTTTCTCATACTTTATATCCTCCCGAGTGAAGAAGACACTGCTTGAGTAAGCAGAGTTTTGAGGTAACTTCCCGTGCGGCCGGTATCCAGGTCAAGCAGTTCTTATCTCTCCGCCATCTCTCGCCCGATAATTACCGGCCATATCACCTCGCATAATATTAACCCGACACTTTCCCTCTCAAGCGCGCGTTGCTTCAGTCGTTGCCGGTAACACTCGCACGCTGTACAGAGTTGGTTCAGCGCGTTAGCGTCACTCTTTAGGAAGAGCAGCTATATCTCTAGATACACAGGAATTTAACGAGAAGTGTTTCTACGAAACTCTACTTAGAGCATTAAAGTTAATATACAGGGTGTATTTTAATTAGTGTCAAATATTCTAGGCGCGTAATCCCTTCCACGAAACAGTAAGAAAAGTTAATACAAACAAGGGCGCGGAAACGCTTAGATTCAAAGTTAAGAGAAATTTTATTGTTAAATTCATAAGCAATCCGACAGAAGAAGTAATGCAATTAAACAAAACAAAAGTTTATCAGAAACAAAAGAAAAACATGAGACAGAACTTTTTTTAACAAAATTATTTGAAAAAAAATTATATATATTGTGCCTTGCTTAGATACATTCCCTGATCCTGCGTTCCACGCTTTGTCGTACTCTGTTGAATGGGGTGTTAAGTATTTGCTCACATATCATTTAAATACCCTCCCCTTAAGATCTCAACTTCAGGCACAGGAGTTACGTAAACAATGAAATTTAAATATCACCAGAGATAAAAAAGTACTGCATTCGAATCTGGTGGTTAAACAGGTCATTGGATGGATCCGCCACGACCAATTCATATTCTAGGGAAGCCTTTAGTAACTCTAAAAACTGAGCGTTTCTAGACCCACGTTTATATGATCGTTTGGTCCATGGGAATACGCCCCTAGAATATTTGACTCCAATTAAGGCTCATTATATAATTTTTTTAAATGTATTACAGACACGAGAAATAAGACCGTAACTTTCCCTGTCATCATAAAACTAGACTATAAGCGGCTTACACCTTTACACACATGTTCAGTGGGGTGTGTGATTGGAACTCAGACCAACAAAACTTCAGAATGAGGTAAAGAGTGCCTCAGTGGTCTTACTCAAAGCTCTGGTACAAATTATCCGGGAGCACAGCCGAGACCAATAAATAACAAGTCGATTATTCGCTTCCGGGAAAGTGAAAATCTCCAAATCTCCATACAATCACGTGATGAGCGCAACAATACCTTCAACTGTTTACAACCAAGCGAGGTTTTCTCTGTCCAACGCAAGTCTTCGTGTCTATTAGACTCGTCCTCAGATATAGTAAAGATATCTGAGGACTTAGTTCGACCCTTGGTAGGGTCATAATATCAAGTTTTCGCACGAGGGTAGGGTAGAAGCAGCTGGTGCATGGTAGATGCAGTGCAGATGGGCACACCATCTAAATGTCAAGCTCATATAGTTTGTTCTGAAAATGGAAAAATGACTCCTGGACACGGGAATCGAACCCGGAACCTTCCCGTGTCCCGTGTCTAGGTAAACTCTCTAAAATTAATAACAGCTTCGGCTATTTGATTCATATAGTTTGGTTCATGGAGAGGTCAGGGATCGAGTCCCTGTCAAGTGTACTGAGTGGTGGTTTTTCATGAATGGTTTTCCACTCTTCCCCACGAAAACACTGCTACAGTTTCCCTGAAATTCTACCTTCCTATACTCTAAAGACCCAGGGGTCTTCAACCTTTTAAGGGCCAAGGGCCAAGGGCCAAAGTTTCTTTCTCTTGTGGGCTCGCGGGACGCAGCACTATACCCACAATATTCGGATTGAAAACATATTAAGATAATCATAGTAACTCACTCATTCTTATACACACACTATGGAGTTCACGAGAAGTATATTCTCTGTTGATTTTTTCATATTTTTAGATTTCTCATAGCAAAATGTGGCGCGATTTGTCTTGTCTACTAGAGCTGTTATTTGCGTTTCACTGTACATTTGTATAAAAAGTAATACTTTTCCTCACGTAAAAAGCAAAAATCGTTTATAAATTAGAGTAAAATACGTATTTATTTTATTAGTTGATTATATAAAATATATATCTCTATTTGTCATTTTTTTCTCTTGACATAATTTAATATGGCTAGTGAGCCAGCGGGCAGCAAAATATGTAATCGTGGGGCGCAAGTGGCCCGCAGGATGCGGGTTGAAGACCCCTACCCTAGCGTAATTAATGTATGGGTGTATCTCAGAGGGGTACTAAGGGCCTAGACCATGGAGGTCATTCGAATGACAACAGTTCTTCCCTTAATGGTGAATTAAAACAGCTGTCGAACTGTTGCTATTCGAATGACAACAGTTCTTCCATTAATGGTGATTTAAAACAGCTGGAGAACTGTTGTCATTCGAATTGCTGTCATAGTATTGTCCCAAGGACGTGGTGAAGACAAGCAGGGTGGTGAACAAGTGACTCTGAATTCACAGTAAGCGCAGTCAGTCGGAGATCAATGGAAACTATATCTAGCACATTGTCTCAACGAATAGAGAGTTCCCAACTCACGTTGCACCCTGGTGGAGTTATGGCGATGCCTCTTGTAGTCTCTGTCCCAGGACTCCAATGGGGGCACGTGCCAGTCCGGGTGTTCTGGACGTCTCAAGGGGCGGGAGCGAGTGATGGGTTGGTACCCAGACCCGTCAGCTACAAACACCACCTGCACGAGACAAACACAGCCTTACACCTTGGTTGCAAGATTCGGGTGATGGGCTGGTACCCCTACCAGTCAGCTACAAACACCACCTGCACGAGACAAATACAGCCTTACACCTAGTTGCAAGATTCGGGTGATGGGCTGGTACCTCTACCAGTCAGCTACAAACACCACCTGCACGAGACAAATACAGCCTTACACCTGGTTGCAAGATTCGGATGATGGGCTGGTACCCCTACCAGTCAGCTACAAACACCACCTGCACGAGACAAATACAGCCTTACACCTGGTTGCAGGATTCGGGTGATGGGCTGGTACCTCTACCAGTCAGCTACAAACACCACCTGCACGAGACAAATACAGCCTTACACCTGGTTGCAGGAATCAGGTGATGGGCTGGTACCCCTAGCAGTCAGCTACAAACACCCACACAACATATTAAAACACTTTTTTAATCACTAAATATTGCAGAATGTTTGCCCCACTGCAATATGAAAAATATATTCCATTCAAATTCACCAGGGCACACATTAACAAAAATCTATATAGTTTTGTTCATCAGTATTTTGTAACTATTTTTACAAAAATAACGGACATTAACTCGAATTCAGTGCAGCCATTTTCAAGCATTTAAACTCCTTATGTACCGTTAGTTAAATTAAAGTAGACATTATCTTAATTTGTTTCGTCTCTACTTTCGTATTCCCAGCGAACTCGAGAGACGAATTGGAACGCATGCCTGCAGCACATATCTGGGAAGAGGGTTGCATAAATGTCACGGCGCCAAACACACAGCACTTCACAGATAACTTTGGAGTTTTAAAAGTACGAGGAAGATATCAACTGGGTATACATTTATTTATTTGAAAGAAGAAGGGGAGAAGGTGTTAGGAAGGGCTGGGTATTAAAAGGTGGAAAAACTTAATCCTAATATATCAACGCCTTTTTGGACGTGGCTGTGTGTGTACATGTGTACAAGTGAACAAGTACACTCAATGATTGAATCAAAATTTGCTTCACGCTACGTGTATTGGGTTTTATTTATTTCATAAGCCTATATATTAAGGTTTTGAAGACAAAATGGTGACAGTTTTTCTAAAATAATATGCACCACATAATATTTTCATGAACTCTCACACAAATAGTCACGTAGCTTTTAGGTTGGGCTAGTAAAAAACTTTTTCTTAATGGAATTTAAAATAAATTTTACTTATTTTGGTTTTCACAAAATAATCCCATTAATATATTTGTGAATTTTTTTTATCGTCATAGCCATGCAATTTGATTATTTACTACATTTATTAGATAATATGATAATTTTGTTTATATTCAAAAATAGTCAAAAATAGTATTGAGTGATAAAAATCTGTAGCATAACTTCCTTAGGAGGAGAAGTAAAGCCATCGGTCCCAAGTCGATTGTGGTATGTAAAATTATTCTGGAAGGTATGTGGAAATACATTTCCGTAAAAATTAATAGGGCCTTTCTAGCTCGCTGATAGAAATTTAGTGTTGAAGCTAACGGGTAGCCATCACACTTTCTGAACTCCCCTAATGCATGGGATATTTACCAGATGGTGCAGGCAGCACTAACCAGCTATAGCCGAGTGCATTCCCAGCGCTGGATGGATATAGATCACATCAAACCAACCTTCAGGTTGTTTACTCAAGAAAAAGACACTATACAGATCGTAACTGGCAACCAAATTTAGTCCAATCTTTAAGTATTCACTTCTTCTGTTATCAGTATAGAACCTAATCGCAATTACTCTCAATATGATAGCCCGAAGAAGGATTTTTTAAATATATTTTTAGAACATATAATAAGCAACAAAAGACGGGTGTGCTTTTGGTTTGCATAAGTGTTTTTCATTATTTTAATTTTTTTTAATATCTTTATTCTCTTACGCTGATACAAGTGAACATACCTAGGTAGGGTACATTAATTATCATCCCTCACTGTCCATTAATTATTTACCGTCTGATTTTAATAGAAAATCTATTATTTTAAAACTTGAAACTCATGTTACCAAATTGGCGTGAGTAAAACTATCACAATTATATTTATATTCTTAGTCCTTTTGGTTGATAATGCAAAGAAAAATGTATAATTAAGTATTATTCGAATATTTTGATAGCTTTTTATATGAACTTTTTAAATAATAAATCAGATAAAACAGATTTCTACAATGTCAAATTTTAGTTTTCGGTATTTTTTAATTACCACCAAGTACTGCTAACCTTTTGGGTCATACGCATGTGCACTAATTAAGATAATGTGTTAGTGATGAGAAAGTTTGAATGTTATATAAATTGCACCCGAATTTTTGTGGTGAAGTAGTGTAAAACCAATTAGGTATAAACCACCCGACAGGGATTTGACCTCCAATTTTCCCAGCATTGGCAGCTCAGTCTGTTATGAGAATGACGATTAAGGTGTGAGTGTAGGAAACGCGAGAAAAGGAAATATTTTTGGCAGTTTTTATATATCAAAACTTTTTTTTTATTAAAATATATAAAATAATTCTCCAGCGGAAACATAAAGAGTTTAATTTTTTTCCCATGGTGATATCAACAGTTGTTGAATATTCGTCAAGATAATAGCGGCAATATAAGAGAAACTTTTTTTTTTTAAATAAAGAGAAAAAGATGTAATTAAATTCTAGAACACCCTTGACGGATATTCATCAACTGTTGAGGTAGCCATGTGAATAAAATAAAATTATTTGTTTCTAATGGAGTAATATTTTATTTGTTTTGGGCAACAACAAAAAATTGCTACATAAACTGCAACAACAATTTTTTTTTCTCGTGTCCCCTCGTCCTCACCTTAAGACCATGTGACCACCGAAGCGGTTGGCTTCCTATAAAAAAAATCAGTGTTTATATGGTCGGTGTAAGTCGCAACCTTGTCGCCGTCTCTAAGGAAACAGTAGTGTTAAACTTAATTGCAATATGTGTCATGTTAGTGGCTTCAATTCAACGCTTGTCGCGGATTGTTCCTGTGTCCTTTGATACAGGTCCTCCCGTTACTTAACATGATGAACAGCTTTAAAAAGCGCTGGCAGATCTGTGTGCTGGTAGCGTGACTGCAGAGCTCGGGAGTCTTCGATTCAACTCGTTACACGGGGAGAAGAATTCAGGTCTGGGTTTTAAGTCGGCTATCAGTAGACTCCCTTTAAAAGGTGTGGATGTAGGGAAAGGGAGTTAGCGGCTGTGATTTTGCAGTTTTTGTGGCAAAACTTTGTATATCCATTATATATATGTATATATATCCATTATATATATATAATTGATATATATATATAATTCTCCAGTAGAGACACAGAGATTAATTTTCTTCACCTAGTGATATCAACAGTTGTTGAATATTTGTCATGATCATAGCGGCATTTGATGAGAAACTTTTTCAAATAAAGAGAGAAATATGTCATTAAATTCTAGAACACCCTTGTCAGATATTCAACAACTGTTGATATCAACATGTAAAGAAAATTTAACTCTTATGTTTATAATGGAGTAATATTTTATTTATTTTGAGCATAAAATTTGTGCTATAAAAACTGCGAAAAACACTTACCTTTTATCGCGTCCCCTACACCCCACTCAAGGGGTGTTACATGGAATAACACTGAGATGGGTTGCAAACCTTTAGAAATTCCCGATTGTTTATGAAGTGGTTTAATTTTTTCCCCCACAAAATTTAGGCCTTAAAAAGTTTGAATGTTAAGTTTAAAGCACTTTTTTAAAAGTGTGATAAGTTTCATAATACCCCATAAAATTATCACACATTATCTTAATACTTCCTGTTGTGACCCTATCAAAACATCACTTTATTTGATAAAGGAAGAATAGATCTAGGTTTCTGACATTTTTATTTAAACTCAGAAGCACACATTTTCACATGATGCTTCTTTGATTTTTTCTTAAACTTTAAACTTAAAATTGAAACATCAACTTGGCAGAAATATGCGGATAACTTTCGCCTACATTTTAATTGAAAAATATATTTTAAAATATCCAACAACTTGTTAAATAATCCGTTATTTATAAATATCTGCAACGCTCTAAATACAAATATATATATATACTGTATATATATAGTGCTATTTTCATGTAAAAAACTTCCCCAACATTAATTTTGGAAAAACATCGCTAGAGAAATTTTAGAACATTTCGGATCAGTAAACTACCTTTAAATTTTTTTTGACTAGAATTAAAATCACACTTACACCTCAAGGTATGACCATATAACATATAAATATCGAGTCTTAACGAAATTCACTAAACCCTTTCGGCTGTAACCTCAGATATACCGATATATTTTAAAACTATATATTTTTAGTCTAGGGAGACATAAAACATCAAGATGGATAATAATATCGAGTTAGAACATGTTTACGAATAAAATACTCCCTCTGTAGGAGAAAATAAGAAAAAATACAAGGTTTTGCAAATATGGGCCTAATATTATTATTTTATTATTATTATTATATGTTATTATAGTAAAGAACATTGAAATTGAAAATTATTATTATTAATAATATTATTATTATCGTATTACATGATTATATGACCAGGAAGTACAGGCTCAGGTTCGATCGCCTTATGTGTAGACTACTTGCCGCTCTCTGGCACAGAACGTTGCCCAGGGTACACCATAGGAGGTTGTCTACACGTCATATCCGTAATGAGATGATGTGATGATTGTTATTATGAAATTGTGGAGCCGGTGTGGGCCTTAACCTAGCTTAAGTCTAATTTACCAAAACCTGGCGACCGATGGGATAGTTCTCCTTAGGGAAAAAGTACCCAAGAGACTCTCCGAGAATCAAAGTCAGGACTCCTAGGTTCGTAGCCAGATCCACTGACCACTGCACCACGGGGCAGGTTATTTTCTAATATTGTAATCGTGAAAAAGTCAATCTCGAGATTATGATGAATCTTTATGTTTTATATGCCCCCGAAACTAAAAAAGTGGATTTTACAAATATGTTTGTTCTCCCATGTCTGTTTGCCCCTGGACACGGATCTAAAACGGTTTGATATGTTTTGTCCAAACTTGATATTTAGTGATATGTTATATGACTATACCTCGAGACATTATTTTCATTTTGACGCTAGCCTTTAATTTAAGGGTGGTTTCATGATAAGTGAATTTTGAAAATTCAAAATATTTCGAAAATAGCTCTAGCGGTTTTGTTTAAAATGTATATCCATGGAGTTTTTGACATTACAAATAAAAATATCTACTTGTTTTATGGGGGTAAAAATTACTTAAAGGTGGTTTACTGGTGACTGATTTTTTTTAATTGAAATATTTTTAAAAACGGCTTTTACGAGTTAGTTAAAAACGGTTATTTAGGATCACCTAATGGATAGGCCAGCCCTACCTAGAAGTGCAGTCGTGAGTTCAATTTTAGCTCAACAATGAAAGGTAGTTTACTTATTCGAAATTGTTTTAAAATGGATCTAACGTTTTTGTTACCAAATGACTATCTGGGGAGAGTTGTACGTGATAAATAACACTGTATGTTTGTTTTTTAGAGGGAAATTAATTTAAGGGTAGTTCACTGAGCCAACTTTTGATATAAAATTATATGAGTAAAAAATATTATATATGATGGTGGTCATACCATTTACTATAAATTATTTGCATTTATAAGTCCGACACCTTAGCTCAATCAGTAGCTCCTTTTTCTAATGAGCTAAGGATCCCGGGATCAATTCCTGACATGGACTAAAAAAATTAAAATTTGTGAAATGTGTGTTTCCTATTTTATAGTGATGAATTAACGAACGGAGGACAGGGCGCTGTGTCTGTTTTGGATTTAAGCTACGTAGTTTGTTAGTCGTGTGCTGAGATAATCAGTCAGCTCAGAAATTACACGTCAAACAAATGAAATAAAAATGTTATCTTAATACTGTATTTGTACAATAAAATAGAATTATTTGCAACGTTGGCCGTCGTAGAATGGATGTGTCCCAACTGAAATCTCTCCGAAATAAACGCAAGTGTTTGGTTGCGAAATGCGTTCTTCAGTAACTTCCTTTATTTTTATCATTTGGTAAGCGTGGCGAAATGCGGTGCTTGCTGAAACAGATGTAAAACAGTTCCTCTGGTCATTGCCTGAGATGTTTCCTGCCAGGAAGGTCAATTTCAGGTCTACTCTTTATCATCGGGATGATCTGAGACAATGTTTTGACATTTTGGATGTATATACAAGTTCATTATATCCCTTAGATCAGCCTTTCTTAAACTGTGAAACCTGAACTCTCATCGGTACGTGAAGAATCGATACAATTAATTTAATTTCTTACAAAGAATATTGCTTAACCGTTCTTGAATATTTGTCATGGGCATAGAGACATAGCAGTGCTTTAGGCTCTACACACCAGAAACATAGCAGTGTCTTAGGCTATAACCACCAGAGACATAATATTGTCTTAGGTTATAACCATCAGAGACATAGCAGTGTCTTAGGCTATAACCACCAGAGACATAGCAGTGCTTTAGGCTCTACACACAAGATACATAGCAGTGTCTTAGGCTATAACCACCAGAGACATAATATTGTCTTAGGTTATAACCATCAAAGACATAGCAGTGTCTTAGGTTATAACCACCATATACATAGCAGTGTCTTAGGCTATAACCACCAGAGACATAGCAGTGTCTTAGGCTATAACCACCAGAGAAATAGTAGTGTCTTAGGCTCTACCCACCAGAGACATAGCAGTGTCTTAGGCTCTACCCACCAGAGACATAGCAGTGTCTTAGGCTCTACCCACCAGAGACATAGCAGTGTCTTAGGTTATAACCACCAGAGACATAGTAGTGTCTTAGGCTATAACCACCAGAGACATAGCAGTGTCTTAAGCTCTACCCACCAGAGACATAGCAGTGTCTTAGGCTATAGCCACCAGAGACATAATATTGTCTTAGGTTATAACCATTAGAGACATAGCAGTGTCTTAGGCTATAACCACCAGAGATATAGCAGTGTCTTAGGCTATAACCACCAGAGACATAGCAGTATCTTAGGCTATAACCACCAGAGACATAGCAGTGTATTAGGCTATAACCACCAGAGACATAGCAGTGTCTTAGGCTATAACCACCAAAGACATAGCAGTGTCTTATGCTATAACCACCAGAGACATAGCAGTGTCTTAGGCTATAACCACTAGAGATATAGCAGTGTCTTAGGCTATAACCACCAGAGACATTATCTTAGGCTCTACCCACCAGAAACATAATATTGTCTTAGGTTATAACCACCAGAGACATAGCAGTGCCTTATGCTATAACCACCAGAGACATAGCAGTATCTTAGGCTATAGCTCACCAGAGACATAGCAGTGTCTTAGGCTATAGCCACCAGAGTTATAGCAGTGTCTTAGTCTATAACCACCAGAGACATATTAGTGTCTTAGGCTCTACTCACTAGAGACATAATATTGTCTTAGGTTATAACCACCAGAGACATGGCAGTGTCTTATGCTATAACCACCAGAGACATAGCAGTGTCTTAGGCTATAATCACCAGAGACATAGCAGTGTCTTAGGCTATAACCACCAGAGGTATAGTAGTGTCTTAGGCTATAACCACCAGAGATATAGCAGTGTCTTAGGCTATAATCACCAGAGACATAGCAGTGTCTTAGGCTATAACCCCCAGAAATATAGCAGTGTCTTAGACTATAATCACCAGAGACATAGCAGTGTCTTAGGCTATAATCACCAGAGACATAGCAGTGTCTTAGGCTATAACCACCAGAGATATAGCAGTGTCTTAGGCTACTACCACCAGAGAAATAACAGTGTATTAGGCTTCATTGCTATGCATTGTGATATTTTAACAGGAAATTTTTAATTAATAGAAATATTTCTGCAAAGCCCATGACAGACATTCAAGAACTGTTGAATTTTCTATACGTATAAAATTAAAATGATCTTATCTACTTAAGCAATATTTGACTTATTTTGTGTTTACCTCGTTGGTCTTGGGATAAAATGCTCGTCTCAGGATCCCATTTTCATTGGTTCACACCCAGCCGAGGTTGGCATATTTCTTGATCGATAAAAATCCGTAGCACAACTTCCTTCGGAGGGAAAGTAAAGCCGTCGGTCCCATGTCGATTTTGGCATGGGAAAGAACCTTGGAAGGTGTGTGAAGATATCTTTTCCGGAAAAATTGGAAGGTTCTTTCGACCTCGCTCGCAATATGATATAATAATGTAAGGATATAAATCAGTGGGTTCAGAAAGCGTACATTAAATAAATACCTCAAATAAATTCAAAAAAGTTTTGCTGACCTTAGAGTTTTGGATAGCTAAACTAACAAAATTCTAATTTTATTATAACTTTTAAAATTTTGGAAGCAAGCCTGAGATGGTATGGGCATATATTGAGGATGGAGTACAAGAGAATACCAAAGAGAATGAGGGAGATGAAGTATGTAGGGAAAAGAACACAAGGGAGACTAAGAAAGAGATAGGAGCAGCAGATAGCAGAAAGTGTTCTAGTTTGAGGAGAAGAATGGAAACTATTGAAGGTGTAAGAATAGTGGAAGTATAGAGGAAAATAGAGGAATTTTAATAAACTGATCTGGCCAAATACTCAAAACAGTTGATGATGATGATGATGATGATGATTAATTTACAACATAATCGCACCTAACGGTTGTATGACATTTGAGGTCACTTTGACGGTGAATCATTTTAATATTTAGATAAAAGCTTCCGATAATATGAAGAGAAAATTAATGGAAGAAGGGATGATATTAATCATCAGGGAGAGGAAATTGGGGTGAAGTGGGAATTGCCAATTATTTTGAATTTATGTATCTCTTCTTTTTTTTAGCACTGCCTCTTACTATCCGTTCGGGTTATACGCTTATATACTAATTACACTAATGTGGTAGGGGAGGATGTATGAAGTTAGGGGAAGTGTAATCGCATTTGAATGGAAGGAGAGTGTAAAATCATTTAGGGGGAAAGAACGACCCTGCCGGGATTTGAGCACTGATCTCACCTTCGTCGGCAGTTTAGTCTATTACGAGAGTTAAGTTTTTTTTTAAATTTCTGTCCAATATTTTGACACATTATCATTATTACTTTGCTTCGCGCAAGGGTTTATACAGAATTGTGAGCATTCTAAGCGCGAAACTCTTGAAACAGGCTTGTTTCAACTGTTGGACAACCATGTGGCATCACCCCCCCCCCCCTATTTTGTACTCCCCTTGAAGACTCGATGAACACATTGTTACCTGTCGAGAGGACCATCTTGTTAGTACTGTTAAAACACACTCTCACACATGCACAGTCATTAGCTCGGTGACGGGCGCACGCAAAACTAGACAAACACATCAACATAGCGGGCCTCGGAAATTATCAACAGCAAAACAAAACACTGAGTAGGTTGACATTTTATGACAGCATCTTACCACCAATCCGGGATACACATATTAGGGCAGTGTTTCTCAAAGTGTGGTCCGCGGCGGCTCATCAAGTGGCCCGCAGGATATCTCAGAGAGTTGAGTAATAATAATAATAATGAATTAAAGAATGCTGATCATGTATAGTACTTACTTACTCTATGCCATTAGGAACTCGAAAGTTAATTACCACACTTACAAAAGTATGCCACCTAACCCTACCTTGAGCTAGTTCTATCCATTCCACCTTATTACACCATATTGTTTTTATTAATTTAAATCTGACAGATACCTCTTTTAACCATAATCTAAAGTGTATTATAAAGTTCTCATGATTATCCAACAGATGGCAGCATTAGCTCAATTGAGTTAAAATTGTACTTCTCAACTTTCCCCCCTATACTCATCATACTTATTGGGGAGAGATTCCCTGTTTAGTAAGCGCAGCTGGACCCGCTTCGGTGGCCGCATGGTCTAACGCGCTACTCTCGCAGTGGACTATACTGCTGATGAAGGGGAGATCAAGGTTCGAATCTTGATCGGGTGTACTGAGGATGGTTTTTCCAAAATTGTTTTCTTCTCTTCCTCCAAGCGAATTTAGGTACACTTCCTATAGATATAACCTTCCTAATATCTAAAACATTATCGTAATTAGTACATAAGTGTATAGCCCGAACAGGTAGTAAGACGCAGTGCTACAAAATAACACTAGTAATCTGCGCAAGGAAGCAGTGGAGTCAGGAGACGAACGTTACCGTCAATCCTAAGGATGACAAGAGACGTCGGACGCTGCTAGCGCGACGTAAACGCCGGTCTAGAGCTAATGTCACGCACGCCATGCAGGTGAAAGCCGTTACTTACACCATTACCTCTCATTTAACTCGGGGGGCCCACGCCTTCTCTCGCTATCTGCGTCCGACATGTCTTACATCTCCATCATTAGGTTAAAACAACTCCCGGCCTACTGTCTCGAGTGGTCTTGATGTGTTCGAGGTCCACCTCACAGAAACAGGGGACGAAGGACGTTTGTTACAGGAGAGGATTTGTAAGTGAAGTTCACTTTTTTTAAAAATTCCAAGTGAAGTCAAATTGAGGCTTGAAACATGCGAATAAATGTTGAAGTTGAAGTCGAAGATAGTTTTTTTGCTATTTCCACATTACATTACATTTTTTAGCATCACGTCTTACTACCCGCTATGTACTAATTACGCTAATGGGCTAGGAATTGGGCAGAATGTATATAGAGGAAGTGAATCCGCATTTGCGTGGAAGGAAAGTGGAAAACTATCTAGAGAAAACCACCTCCAGTTCACTCAAGCAAGATTCGAACCTCGATATCCTCGTCCTCGACAGTCTAGCTCAACACGAAACTTGCGCGTTATCTAACTACGCCACCGAGGTGGGTATCATAAATGTAATGTAATAATATACAATGTTACAGAAACGTTGAGAAAAGAGGTGCATCTTTGTCCACAAAAGAGCAAAATAATCAATATATCAATATCAATATATCAATCAACATAGTTCTAAGAAAGTCATATAAAAAATATATTTGGCTTATAGCTCAGAAACTATTGGTTTTACATTATTATTATTATTATTAGCACCGCGTCTTACTACCCGTTCGGGTTATACGCACTTACGCTAATGTGTAATGGTAGGGTGATTGTGAAATGAAATGGAGGACCTACAGTTTAACGTGGGATCCGAACCACGGTGGAGGCCTGGCATTCCTCACATTCACAAGTTGTGATTAATACACATCTTGTCAGAGGTGAAGGAAGGATTTGGCAATCAGATAAATCTGTGCCGGGACCGAGGTTTGAACCCCGGACCCTCAGCACAGAAGTCCGACACCTTACCCCTAGACCACCAGGTCACCTATTGGTTTTATAAAACTCTATTCCAGATTGAAATATATTTTTAATTTTAACAGCACTACAACTTTACAATGATAAGCTATTTTGTATTTCAAATAGTTGCGGATTTATGATAAAAATTTGAAATTTCCAACTCTCTGAAGAGCCCTCAAAGTCATTTTCATGAGAGAAAGATAATTACAATTTTGTTCGCAATGTCGGGATACAAAATTTAATTTTAAAAAATCGTTAGAACGGAATTTTATAAAATCTATTTTTCCCCATTTCCCCTTCAGTAAACCATCATTGAATTTATGGTTAGGTATCTAATTCCATAAACCCCTAGGGGGTATTTTATTAAAACCCTAGATACCAAGTTTTAGCACGATTGGTAAATGTTTTCGGCTCTATTTTGAGATACAGACAGAAGGCAACGCCCAAATCACTTTTTCGCTTTCAGGGTGTCATGAAACGTTGGCATTTATCAAAATCTTGAGTCCGATTTCGTTGAATATCACAATAATTCTTTCTTCGAGGGGGTCAAGAAAAAGTAAAAATCTAGATAACCTGGAAAAGCCATGGACATAAATCACGCTACCACTTATTTTGAAATATATATATAAAAATAGATCAAAACAACAGGAATTAGAGTTCGAGCGAAATCCGAAATTGCACTTTTCAGAAACGGGCCTGGCCCCTATTAATGAATAATGAGCTTGTTGGGTCATAACTGTAACAGAATTTGTCATTGGTATTATATTATTTCGCTCTGCACACTTGATTGAGTCACAATACCGTTCAGAACGGTAAAGGATAAAAGAGAAAAAGTAGAATCTCTTCTTTTATACGTCATTGATTTGCATTGTTTTATTTCCTTCTCATCAGAACCATAACGGTCACGAGGGGGAAAAACCGAAAAGGTTGGCCAGCCGTTTCAAGATCGGAATGTTAAGTTGTTGATATTGAAATTAAATTCGTTAATGTGGGAATATAGATATACAAAAATTATATAACCAAATATCTTTTGACTTTGAGCGGATTTTAAACATATATGGATAAGATTAAAATTGTAGCCCTCACTGATTATTTATTTTTATCACTGCGTCTTACTACCTATTAAGGTTACACGCAAATATAATTAATCTGATGGGGTAGTGATCAGGAATCAAACAATTTAGAGGTAATAATAATAATATATTTATTTGGGATAAGTTAAGGACAGCGCCTTTTCTTACACTTAACCCCTAATATAACAGCATTTGCGTGCAAGGAGAGTGGGAAACCATTTAGGAAAAAACACCCTCAGTAGACCCGATAGAGATTCGAACCCCGATCTCCCCGTCATCAGCGGGCCAATCCAACATAAGAATGACTCCTTAGACCATTTTGCCACTGCGACGGGTAGATTCTCATTATTTTTATTTTTATTTTTGTGAGTCATGTATTATTATGTGGATATTTGTTTTATTAATTTCTAAAAATATGTTAAAATAAAGGTAAAGAGCACAGATCAACCTCGAAGTGAACCAAGTTCCCCCTTTTTCTAGGTCCAACCTACCAAACACCTGAACAACATATTACAAATATACGAGCTAAGTGAGGAATCAAATCTAAATTATGTATCAAAATAATTTGGAAACAAAAATTAAAGTAATATTTGACGGTAATCAAGCAATTTTAAATCTCTGCTTTCCACAGGCCGTGGTCGTATTTCAAGGTTCATTACATTCTTAAACTCGTGGTCCAATCAGGACGAACACGAACGGGACTTTATTCATAATTCCCTTTGCTTCACAATTCTTTTCACAGTGTGCATAGTTACATTTTTATAGGATACACTTTTTTTTTACTTTCTATCGACACCTCGTAGAGAAAGTATTGTGATTGTCAAATAAATCGAACTCAAAGATTTTTATAAATGTCGATGTTTCATGACCCCCTAAAACAAAAAAAGGGGTTTTAAAATGCCGTCTGTCTGTATCTCGGGCTAGAGCCAAAACTATCTTATCGATTGGGCTAAAACTTGGTATCTGGGGTTTTCATAAGGTCCTCCTGAGGGTTTTTTGGAATTAGATATACAACCCTAAAAATAAGGGTAGTTCACTGAAGGAAAAAAAATAGAGATCGATTTTCTCGAAATTTGCTCTAAACGATTTTGATTACATTTTATATCTAAACACTGTTTATCACTATAAACAAGATGGAAATTCTTATTCTCTCATGAAATTGACTTTGAGGGTACTTTACTTGAGGGAAATTTTCAAATTTTCATAATTTCTTAGCAGTTATTTAAGATACGAAATAAGTTATCAGTGTAAAATTGTAGTACTATTAATGATAAAAATCTTTTATTTGAAATATATTTTTATAAAACCAATCATTTCTTAGCTATGAATAAATATATATACTATTTAATTCAGATATTTATTATTGTTATTATTGTTATTATGGTTATTATTAGAACCACATCTTGCTACCCGTTCGGGTTATACGCACTTACGCTAATGTTTAATGGTAGGGTGATTGTGAGATGAAATGGAGGACCTACAGTTTGACGTGGAATCCGAACCACGGTGGAGGCCTGGCATTCCACACATTCACAAGTTGTGATTAATACACATCTTGTCAGAGGTGAAGGAAGGGTTTGGCAATCAGATAAATCTGTGTCGAGACCGAGGATTGAACCCCGGACCCCCAACACAGAAGTCTGACACCTTACCCCTAGACCACCAGGTCACCTTCAGATCTTTGAAAATGAATTTAATTCTTATGCCCTTTGGTGGACATAGATATTTTCCTCTTCTCAATTTTTCTGTGTCATTGTTCCTAGTTTCTAATGCCATGGAGTAAGTAGGTAATAGTGTATATTATTTCATTTATAATCTTTGGGGTATTTTTACACAAATCCTTAGTTTTTAGTAAATGTCTATTTTAAGAAAAATGTGGGAGAAAGCCTGTATTGAAAATTGATAGCATTTTACTATATAATTAATTTTATTTTATATGTATTTATAATATACATCTCAAGTGATAGCTGCAAATCACATAAATAATTGACGTATGAATGCGTGAAAGTATTTCTAGTACCTTTTCTGTCAGATAAGAACCCTTCTTATGAAAAATATACCATATTTATTTATATATAATATTATGTGAGTGCACTAACCGAGCTCTGCTCGCTGCCCTCATGACTGAGTGACTCTCCTGTTCTGCTGATGGTGTCGTTCAGCTCCTGATGTACCAGTTGTCTAAGCACCACCGCCTCTGAGCCGCTCCCGAGGTCTTGTTCCGGTCCCAAGTCCAGTTCCACAGACGAACCGCCTCCACTGCCACCCTCAGACGTCGTGTAGTCCTGCGTCTTCACCGTCTGAAACACACGAGGTCGTTACCAAGTCTTGTCAAAACAGCCAGACTGCCGACATCTTTGTATTACACAAGGCACAGGATTACAAGCTCACGTACAATAAACTAGACTACCACCATCTTTGTATGACACAAGGCACAGGATTACAAGCTCACGTACAATAAACTAGACTACCACCAACTTTGTATTACACAAGGCACAGGATTACAAGCTCACGTACAATAAACTAGACTACCACCATCTTTGTATTACACAAGGCACAGGATTACAAGCTCACGTACAATAAACTTGACTGCCGTCATCTTTGTATTACATAAGGCACAGGATTACAAGCTCACGTACAATAAACTAGACTACCGACATCTTCGTTATTACACAAGGCACAGGATTACAAGCTCACGTACAATAAACTAGACTACCGACATCTTCGTATTACACAAGGCACAGGATTACAAGGTAACTTACAACAAACTGAATTACGGCCATATTTGTAACTAACAAAAGTTTAATCAGCGAGAAACCTTTACTGTTATATTATTGACCTAGGATTTTACTTAATGGTAGCCTACGTCGGTGGGCACGCAGACTAGACGTCAAGCTAATATAATCTGGCTATACAGTGACGTGGAGGTCATGGTTCGAATCCCAGTTGCGTCTGTTGAGGGGGCTTTTTCCTTAAATGGTTTCCCACTCTCCTTTTACTCGAATGCATATAAATTTACTCTAAATTTTAGGGATCCATTAGAGTAATTAATGTATACGTTGTATCAGACGTTGATGAAAAAAACTTAATTGTATAATCCAAGTTTTTTTACTCCAATTTTATGAAGTTTTTACTGTATATTTTACAGTTAGAAAAAATGGAAACGATTAATTGTTCCAGCAGTTATAGATTCACAGTGGTTTAATTTGTGGACCTTCTTAATTGCCGAGGTTTTATTTTACGTCTTTAACGTAATAAACACGGGAGCAGGAAAAATAAATACGTATTTGATAAATAATTACAAAGTACGTACTTTTAAACAATACGTTTGAAAACATATTAATTGTCGATTACACGAAACTAGTCTACGTATTAGGAAGACGCGGGTGGCTGGGCAATCGGGGCTATTGTTTTAGGAGTAGAGAAATAGAAGAATATTTCTTTCTTTATGTTAAGATTAGGGACGTGTTATCGAAAGAAAAGTATCGATACTATAATCATTTAAAGTATCGGGAAAAAATATTTATCCCGTGTAATGTATTGAAAGAAAAGTTTCGGTAACAGTATCTAAACTTTAATCTGGAAAAATATATATTTTAATCAAGTAATAATTTCAATATTTGCATTGTAATAATAATTGTATTTTAATATTTAATTAAACACTGAAAATTATAATGATTTAACCATATAATAGTATATTTAGGTCTATCGCATCTATGTTATGTGTTGGAACTTTGAAGGTATGGTATATAGTATTGTGTGATGGTTTTATAAAAGATTTTACCATACTAGCTTTCAAAATATCTATGAAATTGTAGATGATGGAAAGTTATTTAGTAGCTAAATACAATTATGATTAGTAATACTTTTTTCAATCTATTTTGTGCTCTTCTTTAATCAAAGTAAACATTTAATCCAAGCATAAGTGAAGATAACAAAAAAAAGTTGTTTCTTTCGATACCGGAGTGTGAGTATTAATATCAGTAAAAGTATTGAGTAAAAATAATACTAGTATCGAAAGGAAAATATCGATATTAGTAAAGTATCGATACTTTTCTCACATCCCTATTTAAGATGCATTATTCACTTCTACCGTGGTACAAATAAATGGTACGATATACCTCAGAGACGTTCTCTCTCTCTTTTATCTTAATATAAAGTTATTTACTAAACGCTCGTATGATATGTGAAACAAAATAATAAACATCGTTGCAGAAACATTCCAAGTAAGAGCCTAACTATTTTTATTTTATTTTTAAGCGTATGGCATTATTGACCGGTAGGGAAATTCCATCCAGTTCGGTCGCCTTTATGTAGACTATTAGCCGCTCTAATGGTACAAAGCGTTACCCAGGGTACACTTATGGAGGTTGTCTACACGTCCTACCAGCAATGAGATGATGTGATTATAGTAAATATAAAGGTGTTGGCGAGTAGGAATTTTAAACCTAGCTTAAGCCTAATTTACCAACCCCTGGTGACCGTTGGGATAATTCCTCGTAAGAGAAAGATACCCACGGTACCAGCCGGGAACTAAACCCGGAACCCCTAGGCTCGTAGCCAGATGTACTGACCACTACACCACGGAGCCGGATTTATAAACGAAATTATATACAATGTTACGGAAGCATTGAGAAAAGAGAAACATATCTGTCCACCAAAGATCATGACAATCACGTCAATTATATTCTTAATAAAAATATTATATATATATATTTGCTTATAGTTCAGAAAATATTGTTTTATAAAAAATACCTTTCAAATAAATTAGTTTTATGTTTAATAGTACTACAAGGTGTCCCAAAATAAAACAGGTCCCAAACACACGGTATTTCAAAGTCTGTGTTTGAAATGTGCGCCATCAGCCTCTATGCATAGTTTCAATAAATAAACGTTTACTGGTCGGGCGAGTGGAACTATGAATAACGTATGGTAATTTTAGTTTGTTACCAATGAAAAATTAGACGTTGCAACGAGAATAAGTGGCGCTTATAAAACTTATGAAATATTTATAGTCCACGTTGTGATCTAATTTGCACCAGATCATTCAAACTAAGAAAAAAAACAACGATGAAAAGATTTGAAAAGAGAATATAAAAGAGGTTTGTTCCATTTGCCTTGTGGATTCCTTCACAACTTTTTTTTTCTTCATAAGACGGAATAAAAAAAATCATTGAATAGTATAAGTGTTCTTTATTCACTTTTAAAAAGTGTAATAGAATTATAACAACGGAGACTATATAATAGATGTTTCGGTAAAGTTGTTCCTTAGTCAAACATAGCCCTATCATCTTCATTATCGCCTCCATAATCTCTCTACATAAAGACCCTCGCGTGGTTCCGGTTGTTTTCTGGAATATCCCCTTCTTCCATACAGCAATTTGTACGGGGATGACAAAAACAAACTCCGTTTCACAAAAATATTTGAATAAGAAACCGTCACCGAAGCAGCACGTTCCAAAAGACGTTGCCTGAAGGAAACAACGACACAAGTCCCGGAAAAACAATCTGGAAACTCTTGCCTTTTTGTGCCTATTTACACCAATGGGCTAGGCATGAGGAAGGTAAAATCTAAAGTAAATGTACCCGCATTTTTGTGCCAGGAAGAATGAATAAAACCTCACTCAGTAAATCCAACCGGGACTCGAATCCTGATATACCCATCACTGGACGTCTATATTGTGTTAATGATGACACCTTTTAGACCATCCGACCACCGATGCGGTTTTCTGTAAGTTTAAGGGGCCCAACTACTACGCGCTGCAGACGTTCAGAAATCCGGGAGTTTGTTCTTTTAAAAATATGGTTCACACCAAAATGGAGGCGAAATAAATGTACGAAATGATGAAAGTAGCTCATTTTCAATTACGTTTTGCTCGAAATCTCGCAGTTTTTGGATTAAGATAAATGATCATAAAAATAATAGCCTTCTTAAAATATATATTTAAAAAAATTAGGGTCACCACAGAATTATTTAAGATAATTGCGAATTGGTTTAGTGGTTTTTATGTTCCAGAACTGCCATTCCTATAGGAAATAGACCATAGTTGTATTTTACTTCAAGTAAGTGGTGCCCTTAATTTTTTTTTATATTTATATAAAACAGACATGAGAGGTCGGAACTCTATAATATATAGTTCAGTGGCTACCAACGTTTTTTTTCAGCTGACTCCTCACTTAATAGATCATCAAAAAAAATCATTTAAAAAGTTTTGTTTTCTAGTAACTTATTTATTTTATACAAAAATCACTGTCAGCTTAATGGTACCGAAAAAATTAACTGAAAATTAATGTAATGGTTGGAACTGTTTAGTTTTTATGAGAGTCAGAGTTGAAAATTCGGTGGTGTTGCACGTGGCCGGAATCCGAACCTTGCGGGCTTGAAAATAAACACGTACTGTACATGCATACGAGCGTCTTACATTTGGCTGTTCACAAAATAGATAAATAACTACAACGGGTAGCCAGTGTTGCCAATACCTCAAGAAAAAATTGCCTTATATTTACTTTTAATGAGGGATTGAAACAAAACATATTTTCAATTCTTAGCCGATTTTTAACGTTACAGTAAAACCCCGTTAGACCTAGCACCGGAAGTCCAAAATTCCGGATAAGTTAATCCGAATACACTTTTCGGAAGATGGGGAAAAATTGAGGTCAAATGAAATATCTTTTATTGGTTAACAAGGTCAAAGTTAAAAGAGAATTGTAAGAAACAGTGTTATCTGGTGATAAATGCTTAATATTTGCATCTTGTAATCAACACGGTGTGTTTTCCTGTAACTAAAAATAATTACAGTACATATTACTTTACATCAGTTAAATAAATGAAAATTTGATTGAACTCATTCAAATGTAATTTAATATTCGTGAAAATACTGTATCCCCTGTATTCTCCCAATTAATCCGAATTTTCACTAATCCGAACAAGCCTCGCTCCCAATTAGTTCGGAATAAACAAGGTTCCAGTGTACTTCAAATTGTTCCCTCCTCGGGAATGTTTTACTTGCGCAACCCTCTCCCCCTTCCGGACACTGGATACCTCTTCATACGTCAAGTATATTTTAAATATGGTTTAGGCATTTATTGATTGGCGGTGACCTGGTGGTCTAGGGGTAAGGTGTCAGACCTCCGTGCTGAGGGTCCAAGGTTCAATCCTCGGTCCCAGCACACATTTATCTGATTTCCAAATCCTTCCTTCACCTCTGACAACACGTGTATTAATCACAACTTGTGAATGTGTTGAATGCCAGGCCTCCACCGTGGTTCGGATTCCACGTTAAACTGTAGGTCCTCCATTTCATTTCACAATCACCCTACCATTACACATTAGCGTAAGTGCGTATAACCCGAACGGGTAATAAGACGCGGTGCTAATAATAATAATATTTATTTCCCTTGGATAGTAATGATACTTTTTTTCTCTGCTCTTTAGACTTATGACTATCTTCCAACGAGGCCAACAATTTAATCCACCGAGCGTAAAGCTTGCGCAGGCTCTTTACAACAATTCAAATATAACCTAAAGTGTGGACACACTTCTATTATCGATTATAAGATGATATTGCTGTCTCTTTCAACGTCGAGGAAATCACGAATAAAGGAAGACATTTTCTTGACAGGATAGTGACTCCTGTCGAATGGGCACGTTCTATTAATGTGTGTTTTTTTTAATAGCTGCATGGCGTAAAAAATCTACTTTTCTTTAGGCGAATTGCGTTATTGAAGAGTAAATTATCAACACCATAATGCATAAAGGAGTTTAATAAAAAATAAAGCAAAATAAATGGTAGGACACAACCGTACAAACTTTTCCTATAATGTAGCTTAAAAAAAATCTAAAACAAGTTTTTTGTAAACTTCCCTTAAATGATTTATATTTTTTAAAATAAAACTATATTTATATTTAACATAAAAAACTATTCCAGATACCCATTTTGAGCGCAATCTTAAAGATCACTTTTTAAATATTTCAAATTTTCTAAGATTTGTCAGAATAAAACTACACTTAAATTAATTTACTTTAGAAAAACTAACAAATACTATTTTACATGATAATAAATGTTCTATAGTTTAATTATCCAGATCAATTTATTTTAAACAAAAACAAAAATTTCACTTTGTAGTGATTGCGGCACTTTTAATCGACGCCAAATTCTTTCCACCTTAAAATAGTCGTGACCTTGAAAATAATTTTAAAATGTTATCAAGGCATCACGTTTTATGTCTTATCTTTGTTTCACTTTTTTACCGTTTAACTCAGGGTAAATAAAAACCTTGGAATTTATTTACCAGTTTATTTGAGGTAAATCTTGTACTCGATGTAGGGAAATGCAAATTTACAAGGCCAAACAAAAATAATATCTGAATATTCGAGTCAAGACATCAACTTTTTTTTGCACCGCATCCGTGTTATATGAATACGTACTAATTATGCTAATACATTAGAGATGATAAAGTTAGAATTTAGAGGAAGTGTGGCCGCATTTGCGTCGAGGGAGAGTGGAATACCAATTAGGGAAAACCACCCCCAGTAAACCCAAACGGGACTTTTACCCCGATATCCCCATCATCGGCAGTCCAGTCCAATGTGAGAGTGACACCTTATACCATTTGGCCACCAAAGTAGGTACCTATTAATTACTAACCCATGAAGATAAATATAATCAGTTAGAGATATTTTTTATTTCTTTTAGATACATGAGAAGTTACTATAAAAAAAATATTATTCGTTCATCTTGTAACTAACTGTGTTATGTCTCTTTGACAAGAGAAGTCAATTTACATATCCTTCAAGGGGTTGAAAAATACTGTATTTATCAAACAATAAACAAAATTGTTTTAAGTAAAATGTTCAACTGCCAGTAAAAAAAAAATTGCCGCGAATAGACAGTACTTTGACAGGAAAAGAAATAAAAATCAATCTACCTAGAGAAAGATGCATTGAAACTATTGTGTACCACGATATTAGTCAATGCATTCAAATTATATTGTTTTTTCCCTTTTCCCATCCTATTTAGTTTACATTACGTTTTACACTTATAGAATCATGTTTATTTTCACTCAAAGATGTAGTTCACGTCACGCTGATTAGTAGTTGTTTTTTTTACAAAACAAAACGCTTATCTTTAATATGAACCAAACATGGATGGATAATTTGTGGTTCACACCGATTCCTTGGGCTTATCGCGAACAATTTGCAGTGTTTTAAAACATTCATTGGAAAGTATTAGTCCAATTTTCATAAGAAGGGCCTCTGAGAAAATACAAGCATAGGTACATTTATTTGCGTTCAAAATTTATAACTTTTTACTCTTTTATTTGTGGTCAGAGCTACTGGCTACAGATCCAGAGGTTCCGGATTCGATCCCCGGCGCTCATTTTTGTGATGCTGTGTGTCTGTAACGGAGTCAAACTCAGCCTCATGAGGACAAGTGAAGCCTACTTGAATAAAGAAGTAGTAGCTACGGTTCGTTGTGCTGACCACATGACACCCTCTACCCGCAAATGTTGGCACTATCATCGCTAACGGTGGCGGCCGCTCGGTCGGTATAGCTCGCTGGTGGACTCACTCCATGGAGCTGCTATTATTCTATAGGTACTTATAATATACATCAAAAGTGACCGTTTTAGATCAGACGATTTGACGTATGAATACATGAGACTGAAACTAGTCATTTTTATAGCTCTCAGATAAGTCTCTTCCTATGAAAATTGGACTGTACGTTAAAATATAATTTAGAATAGCTATGGGACTCTTTGAACACATGTTCAAAATGTTCAACTTTGAGGTCAAAACATGAACCAAATTCTACTGAAACGCGGAATAAAAATATATACCTGCAGACGTGGGTGAAAAATATTCCTTTGTTTGTGCTTGGCGTCTTACTACCCGACAGAGACATCCAAATATTTACACTAAAAGGTTTGGGATGAATAAGGCAGAATATCACAAGAAGTGTACCATCATTTGCAGGGAGGGAGCTAAAGAAATAATTTAATTTAAAAAATACCTGGATTCACCCGACTGTGATGATAGCGACCGAGACATCCCCCTCCCCACCTCACCAAAGGCAAACCAGACAAGACGAGACTGACGCTTTTGTCCGTGCGACCAATGATGCGGATGATTCCTTTATTTTATCTGGATGAAATCCCCAAGTGCCATTTGTTTAAATAAATAAAACGGAAACACAACCAGCAACCTATGGCGAAGATGACGTCCACGTTATTTTATTCGGCGCCGATAAAGTGGAACGAACACAGAAGCTGTGAAGTGTTTCCATCAGATCGTAAGAGTTCAATCAGTTGGGTAATGAGATCCTTCACCTTCCACCCCCCTTTTCCACTTACTACATCCCACCATCATCACCTCCCTTTTGATCTTGGACTCTTGTTTGTTGTAACAAAGAAGAAAATCCGGAACGATGAGTAATTAGAGAGGTCTGAGATAAGTATTTCCCCTCCCACTCCTCCCCCACAATTTTCTTCCCAGCCCAAATTACTCGTTATTCGAAATGACACTTCGTATTTATTGTGTTTTGTTATTTATTTTAGTTTTTAAAAAAAGGTGTAACTAAAGCGTTTTGCTTTTAAAATCGTCTGACTCGCTTCGTTGGTTGCATTGACTTAAGACTCAGGGGTCGGTAACCTTTTTGGTATCGCGGGGCTGTATTTCTTAAGAAAAATTTCTTTGGCCGGTTTGAAAATATCGAGAGAAAATTTTCAACTTTATTTTTCTTATATAATAATTAGTTACTAGACTATATTTATATGAACACACTTGTTTGTTTGATAAATCTTTGGCGGGCCAGATAAAAACCAGTCAGTGGGCCGTAGGTTGCCAACCACTGGTCTAAGTCCTCACTCTCGCTGTAGACTGGTTTGCAATTTGAATTTTGATTTGTTGAACTGAGGCCGGTTTTCTCTAAATTGTTTCCCCCTCCTTCTTCAACGCAAATTAGAGTACATTTCTTTTAAATCCTTCCTTCCTCATCCCCGCTTTATTAGTATGGATACGCGTAGTAAGACGCCGTGCAGACATTACAATTTTTTTTAAGGATGGAGAAACGTCTGATCTTGTCTTCGTAACAACACAGATATATGCAATGTAAATAGAATAGAAGGTAGTGCCAGATGGAGAAAGACATCCGATTGGCTGAGCTTGTGACGTCACTCAGTAGACAAGCTATCACCTCACATTCATAAAGCTATATGTAAGACAAACTGAGTTGTTAAAAATCAGGTCACCTTTTGGAACTTTAAATAATAAATAAACCTTTAAAATCCACACTAATGTCCAATTAACGTCATTACTCTGCTTATTTAAAATATATATATATATAGGTGACTGTCTATATATTAAAATATAATTTCTGTGTACTGGGTGACGTAAGCAATGACATCATCAAATTCCTACAAATGGCGCTACCTTTCTTTTCACTTGACATCGGGTATACCAACTATTTCCATCTAATTTCTCATCAAATTTCATTCATTTCTTTTAAATAGTATGCATCGTTTAAACCTAAAAGGACTTACATAGAGTTTAGTAAATTACTGGACGAAATAATCAATTTCATAAACATAAAAAATAATAGAAGTTCATATGCTGTTTAGCTATTATAGGTTCCTATACCTTCTTTACAATAAAACAAAGAAATACTTTAATATCGATCTTGTGACATACATCGATGGACACGCGAACTAAACGTCAAACTCATCTGGTTTGGTTTGCCTATGACGCGAAGGTCTGGGTTCACATAACTCCGTGGTATATTGATAATGTTTTTTACTATATGGTTTTACATCTTCCCTTTACGCAAATGCGGGTACATTCAACTAATATTTTTTTACTCGTTAATTAAAGATGTATAGCCTGGAAGACTAGTAATTCAAGGTTTGTGTGGTTATAAATGAAGCACCAACCATAATAATATAGTGATATAGATAGATCGATTAGAGCGGTTAATTTTATAACATTTTGCTAAATAACGATTTTGTTATTTAAATAAATTAAATTACACACTGTTTGAGAATGTATAGTGCATAGATGTGATTTTTTTTAGCACCGTGTCTTACTCTCAGTTCGGGTTATACGCTTATATTCTAATAACTCGCTTTGCTCGTTGAGGGCTCCGCCCCCAAACCCCCGGTGAGTTTTCTTTACAAGTGTATGTAAACTTATGTAATTCCAGTGTTGTTTTGAACGTAACAACTTAAAGTTACCGGTATTGTATTGTATATACCGCACCGACTTTAAAGTTGCTCCGCCATTTTTAATTTTTTTCGGGGGTTAAAAATTAAAATTTTTAACTTTTTGGAATTTTTGCATCGGTTAAAGGCTAGAAGCTATAAGTGTGCCAAATTTCAAGTTTCTAGCTCATCTGGAAGTGGGTAAACATTAATGTCAGTGAGTGAGTGAGTCAGCCATGTGGCTTTATAGTAGTATAAATTACGCTAATGATTTTAGGGATTAGGTAGTTTATATATATTTATAGGTCATGTACCCGCATTTACGTGGAAGGAGAGTGGAAAACAATTTTTGGAAAAACCACCCTCGGTACACCCGACCGAGATATGAACCTCGATCTCCCTGTCATCGTCAGTCTAGTCTACTGCGAGAGTAGCGCGTTAGAACACGCGGCCACCGAAGCGGGTATTTTAAAATTAATTAGTTGAGTATCGATCGACATTTTCAGAATAATTATATTTCCAACTTCACTCTTCCTAGAAAATAAGGCGGCGGAACGATCCCCAAGTCGTTATTTCTTCGTTTGGGCAGCACAAAAAAAAACAACATAGAGCTAACTTTTCTCTTCAATGTCGTACAAATAAAACTTTGTCGGGTGAAAAAAATCAAAAGGACAGAGGAGTATCAACTGACCGTAAATGTTGAAAATGGTACGGAGAAGGGGGGGCTTAGCGTGTGAAATTGTAAGAATTCCTACTACAATAATAGTAATAATTAGTCCGTCCTATCGGTCAAGTGGTCAGTGGACCCTAGTTCGAAACTAAGAGCGAGTGCCAAAAGTAATATACTAATTTTTATGTTTTAAATCTCTCAGTGCGTCTCGCTACCAGTTTGGTTCGGCCTCTTTGGTCTAGTGGTCCGCATTATTGGCTATTAATCTAGAAATCCTGGGTTCGATCATCAGCGGCACCATAGGTATTCTTTCCGTAGGAGAGGTGTTCCTATGGTCGCTATGGTCTGGTTGATTTGGCCAAAATTAGAAGATTTCTATAGGCACCACATAATCATCATCATTATCATCACATCTTATCATCGGGGGGAGGTGACCGCACCTACATGGTGCTTCAGAAGACGGTTGCATATCTGGCACTGTCAGTAAAAGTTCAGGACCGACAAAATCTGGTGGCATACGCAAAAAAAACAAACCCAACTCAGATGTATTAATTATATGTGGGTCTGTCTCACACATACATTTTTGAAATTTAATATGATTTGAATAGTTCTACATTGGTTAATTCGAAAAATTGTATAGTTCAAGCTCACCACAATTCCCCATGAAATTCATATCTATATCAGATAGACAAAATAACATTTAATTCGACTTTTAGAAGGAAATATTTGAATAATTTGAAGCCTTTACATTGTTAATTTCTTCGATTTTCTACTCATTTCAAACCTAACTGAAAGACGGTGGAACGCTGACAGATGGGAAGATTCCTGAATAAGCACAGAACAAAAATATCAAAGAATCCTCTGTTGAAGAAGACAGCACAAACATCCAAGCAGAAGGACCATTGCCCTCCATTTCTGAAGCAATTAACAATTACTGAAAATCTGAGAAGATTCACTGAATACCAACCAGACTTAAAAATACATCATTTCTACAGCAGCAATCTATGAACGTGAAGGTTTTGTTTATTGTATAAATACAAGCAATTTACAACAAATCAAGATGACTAATTCTTTTTTTCAAACGAAATGACAAAAACTGATTTGTCTGCAATTTTTTTTTCTCCCCCAACTTTTTATATATTGTGTTTAAATTTTTCTAGTTTTTTCATATATGTATAGATTGTGTATGTGGGTTTTATATAGCATATAAATCATAAAATGTATGTGATTATACGTAGTATATTTTGAGATTATTGATTTATTTCATACCAGCTGCCTAGATATTCATAAAAAATTGTTAGTTCAAATTTTTGATGTGTTGAAATCTTTTTTAGATATCCCTCAGACATAGAATTAAATAAATTATACTGTAGGCCCTACTTGTTTTTTACTGCGTTTATTACCAGGGTCATAGTCCCTAAAAACAGTGTTCTCTTTTATTATTATTATTATTTATAGGTTTTAATATTATTTATATGAAGTGGTAGCTGCGGATCACATTACTTGAAATGTTAATCAATGATAATTGGTTTAATAAATTATATAGCTGTTAAAATGTACCTTCCTATAATTAAAATTGGACTGTAGTTGATACGCCCGTGCAAAACGATTTAACGGAATGTGTTGCAGAATCTTACCTGAAGCAGCAATGGCCAGAGAGAGATCATGAGGAGATTCCGTGCCGAGCTGGAACCAAAACAAAACAATTACAATTTCACAACGGTTTTCCGGGATAAACTAGAAAGATAGAAACTATGGTAAGATTTTGGTATAAAGAACCTAATGGAAAACACAAACATCCGACACCTTAGCTTTGTCTACCGAGTGAAGGGTCCCGGGTTTGATTCCCGGCATGGGCGAAAATTTATCAGTGTGTGTTTATCTTCACACCTTGATAAATTAACGGCCGGGGACTGGATGTTGTGTCTGTCCTAGTCTTACGACGGGCCTAGCACTAGAAACAGTAATGGATGTAAAATGAAGACAATACTGCTTACATTGCACATTTATTATGTTTTGGCAAATTATTATTAGAGTTATTTCATAAGCCTTGATAGTATCCATCACAGGTGACAGATGCAGATCATATTACTTGACGTATGAATACATGAAATGATGTTTTTATATCCACAGCGTCTTAGTACTCTCTCGGGCTATATATATATGCATAATTTAACTACCTCAATAGAATAGGAATGACAATAGGCGAGTTTTAGAGGTAACTTATCGGTGTTTGTCTGGATGGAGATTGGAAAACCTCACCACACCCGAACTGGGGAACTCAATCATCCCGTCACCAGCAATATAAAATAAGGGATCATCCATAAACCACCTAACGCTCCTGGTGTGGAGGGGGGAGGGGGGAAGGTGGTGAGCTCTAATGTCTACATGGTGTTACATGGGTGGGATGGTGGCCACATCACAGTGTTATGACACAGATCTTATACTTAAATTATAATGTTAAGAAAATTATATTATTTTTCATCTCTTCACCGTTCTTAAATATATTTATATAGACCATATTGCACGTCTGTGGTATAACAATTGTAGCCCAGTGGTAGAATTATTAACCAGTACTAATGTACTGTTGCCCAGCGGACTTCTGGATGTATTAATCGTACATCCTTTTCGTAGAGGCTCTTCCTATGTCCCAATGAGATGAGGTGATGGTGATATTGAGTATGAGGGTGTGGAACCAGTTGAAACAATTAAACCTAACTTAAGCCTAACTAACCAAACCCTGGTGACTGTTGGGGTAACTCCCCTTTCGGGAAAAGTACCCAAGGTACCAGCCGGGCATTGAACCCAGGACTCCTATACTCTAGGCTAGTAGCCAGGTGCATTGCCCACTACACCACGGGGCCGATTAGTACACATGCTCAGAGATAACTTCTGATTCTACAGTTAGTTATTTTAAACCTGAGTCCCTCTTTTAGTGTCACAAAATCTTCCGTTTGTAATGACATTCACTCTTGATCGGGAAAGCTAAATCACCGGAATGGTTGGAATTTATTTAACAAATTGGAGAACTGTACCTGGAAAAATAGTCAAAATGGAAAAATTATATCCATCCAAGGGAAGAGAGCCCTGAGACCCTCTAACCTCTTCATCCAGAGTCACTTTCACTAAGATTGGTGAATCCTGAGCTCTCACACGTCTATATAGATTCGTGCCTTAAACAACGAGCTGGAGAATAAAACTGAGCAGGTGCCCACCCAATCCGGGGCTCACGTGGTCTAAAGTGCCAGGCTCACAATAATCTGAGCTGCCCATAAAGGGGGAGATCCGGGTTCGAATCCCAGCCTGGTGTAATGAGCGTATATATTTTTCTACCCGAATGATTCTACACTTTAACTCCACACAAATGTGGATACACTTCCTTCTAAACTTTACCTCTCTCATCTCTAACATAACTAGTATCGATATGCAGATATCCAGGACGGGTAGTAAGACGTTGTGTCGGCGTCTAAGTAAACAATAAGACCTGGTAGCGGTAATCGAACCCTGGAGGTTAGATAGAGCTTGACGCGCCCCGGTGAGCGCGTGTTAACATCCTGACCTGCCGTAAGTCTGACGGCAAGGAGCGCCGCCCAGCGGACAAGACGATCCCGACTAGTGTGTACTTCCTTCCTGAGTTCGGCGGCCTCTTCTGCCTCCTCCCCCCCTCTTCACCCCTCTTCCTCGAGTAACGGACCTCCCATCTCCCCCTTGCTCTCGGTTCCATCACAGCGCTCTCTGCCGTCCAAATAAACACGGGACGAGACGCAATTCGCAACAACTCATTTATATACTTTATTATTAACATTATTTTATTGTTATTTTATAACACCTATAATACTTCATTATTATTATTATTATTATTATTATTATTATTATTATTATTATTATTATTATTATTATTATTATTATTATTATTATTATTATTATTATTATTATTATTATTATTACTATTCA
>CABFWO010000261.1:237976-262817 GCA_902155825.1 Timema genevievae | reverse complement strand
GGGGGGGGGCGAGGGAAAGGATGTTGAATTAAAAGTTGCATGTTTCTTTTTCTTAAAATTAAAAATCTATGAAGGATTATGTTCTTATATTGTTTTGTTTCTCAAGGTAGAGGAAGTGAACTTCGTGTTCGATAGATTCAGGGATACCCGATCTGCAAAAGGCAAACATTCCGGATATGGTCCTTTTTAGCGGGTACAAAAGAAACGATCCAAGCTGAGACGAAAGAGGTGTATAGAAAAAAAAGATTAAAAGAAAATAATCAGGAAAACTCGGAGAGATATTTAGACAGCTCGCGATATAAGTTGAAACTTACAAGTTGGCTCGTTCGAAGAACTTAAGGTACACGCAAGACATGTCAATGCCAAAAATATATGTTTTATCGAGAATAGATAGCTTTGTTGTGTTTTTTTAAAATATTTTATCAGCGTCTTATTCTCCGTCCAGACAGATGGTGGTAGGGCCAATTAAAATTTAATTTATATGAAGTGTACCTGCATTTGAAGATAATTCGAGTAAGAAACAATATATGAGAAAACACCTGCATACACACCCGGCCGGGATTTAAACCCCAATCTCTCAGTCACCAACAAATCAGATGATAAGATTACACTGCCACCTTTCCCTGAGTAACCACTGGTATGGATGGTTTGATAGTTATCTAACACAACACACAGGAACGAAAGTGGTTTTTTTTTATTTAAAAAACGATGTGGCTATTTTAAAAACAATTATTTTACTTGAACCATAAACATAATATAAATCTAAGGAGAAAGAATTAGAAGTGTGAATATGCTAGAGTTTGACTGATAAATGTGTGAAACAAACTGTATTGTAAACAAGTCATTATCCCACACCTATAGACTGATTTTGGTATGAAGAGCAGCTTAGAAAATTAAAAACTTTTTTTCCGACCAACATTTTAAACGTTTTATCATATTATTTGTGTTATTTTATAGGTATTTATAATATCTATCAAATGTGTCAGCTTCATGAATTAGTGTGTGAATATATTAAAATTGTTTTGGTAACTTTAGTAACTACCAGATAATGTTCTTCCTACCAAAATCAGAGTATAGCTGTGTCGATATTTGAGCAGGATTACCGTCATTTAATGTGTTAGTTTGTAGTGATATTAGTTTGCTGTCACGCCACTGTATGAAGGAAAGTATTTTTCCCTAACTGTTTTCCGCTCTCCCTCCACACATTTGTTGGTACACTTCCTCTACATTCAACTTTCCTCGTCCCTAATACATTAGCGCAGTTAGTATATAGGCGTATAACTTTGACGGCACCCTATCCCTTTCTTGAGCTAGTTCTATCCAGTCCACCTCATTACACCCTATCCATATCCTGAGCTAGTTCTATCCAGTCCACCTCATTACACCCTAGCCCTATCTTGAGCTAGCTCTATTCAGTCCACCCCATTACACCCTGTTTTTTTCTGGCCCATTCTAATGTTATCATCCCATCTGCGGTTAGATCTTTCTAATGGTCTTTTTCAATTGGGCTTACCAGTCAGAACCCTGAACACGGTTCTAAATGCTCTCATTTTCACTGCATGTCCTGCCCACCGTAGTTTACGAGATTTGATTACTACCCAAACAATGTATGGTGATGAATACAGGACATGTAACTCATTAGTATGTGACCTCCTCTACTCTCCATTATCTTCATCCCTTATTTTAACAAATATGTTCCCAAATACTTTGCTTAGATTATTTGTATTGATATTTTTATTCGCCCCGGTTATAATTTCAATACGGGGAGGTATTCTATTGCCCCCTTTCTAAAAGAGGTAAAATCTGTAACCAAGGCCAACAATCCCTCGATAACGCCTCTGTTGTAATAACCATGGAAGCCAACAACAAGAGCATTAAAACAGACTTCTGATGAGAACTCGTCGGTTGATAAACTGGCCGCCCCTGGAAAGGCTACCTCCGTGCGGTAAGATGTACCCTTACCGTTTGGGGGAAGGGGTGCTCGCCCTTCCTCAGCGCAAGGCCCTGCCCCTCCCGCCAACACCCCCGGAGAGCGAGGAGATAAAGAAACAGTTCCAGACCTCCGACACTGTGACGGAGGTGGTCGACATCCTATGGATGTTGTGTATGCTTCTGTTCGAGGTGGGGAAAAACGCTCTGCTGTTCTGTTGCGTCGCCTTACAGCTGGTCGGCGCCGTGTACAGACTGGTCACCAACCTCAGCACGTGAGACTACTTACACTCTGATACAAACACTATAGGTATAACGCCTCCTCGCCACCCGCCAGGGACGCCCTTATGGGTGTGTGAACGGCGCGGATCACACGGGGGTTCCCCGCGCTTGCTTAGGTGACAGAGGGGGAAATTTTCAACTGCGCGCTCATATAGTAGGCTCCCTGTATAGGTGATCTATCCAATATTGTCAGAGTGTAAAAACAAATAAAAACATATCCATGCGGATTGGTTTATTGAACGAGTGAAGAGAGTTCTCCATTTAACTCCACCGATTTGCATTTTTCTGTCTCTGGCGGATATGTCCCACGATAACTTTTGAACGCATTAACCGATTTAATTCAAACTTGGCATAGTTGTTCTTGGTATCTTTATACAGATAAAGTTCTTCGGGGAAGAAAATCGAACGAAAGGTTGGCAGGAAATCAACCCTTTTATGTATAAAAAAACCCACGGCTTCTAGCATTAATGAATACATTTATTTACCTTTTAAGGCATTTCCTGATATCTTATCCGACTTTAAATTGATATATAGGTGCAAACTACTGTAATAGTATTAAACAAACATTAGGTTTTAACTTTTGGGGGGGGGAAGGGGTGGCAAGGCAGGTAAGTGGTGGCTCTGCAAACGAAGCTTGTCCAGGGCTCGACGTCTACTAAGGGGCCACCCTCCCCTTCCACACATGTTTACTATTCTTCTGTACCATCTTGCGACGTACTGTCCTCAAATGACGTCACGACCACGGAGACTACCACATGCACAGCCTATAAGTAATGAGTATATATTATCACGATCATTTTAACTTATAGTGGTATGGCAGGAAACGGGAGTTAAGGTCCGCATTTTTACAGTTTTTTAGACAAAGGCATTTTTGGTCAAAATAAATAAAATAACTATTCATTTGATAAGTTTATTTTATTTTTCTACACAATGTTTACCTTAGTGACTTAACAACGTGTACAATAATAAAGGTACCTGCGTGACGTCATTTAAGTATCTGCCAAAGACGTTTGTGCTGTTTATGTCTCAGCCAACCAATGAAATTCGACACATTGAATGACATTGCTATAAAAATCACTTATTTTATCCATGCACTCCCAAAGATCACACACCAAAACCTCATTTTGGGGAGAGTTAATTTATTGGAATAATAGGAAACACGAAAAACACAATGAAATCAAACTGAAAAGATAGGTCTATATTATTTCGTATGTTACACGTAACAAAAACGAATTCGTCCTCATGAAAATGATGCTACAGTTTTCTAACTTTAAATGCACAAATACGGACATAAATAGTGAACAGTATATAATTAAGAAAATATTAGGTTTACAGCTAATTGTATTACTTCCTATTTGTACGTGTTTTTATATAGATACATTTCATTTACAATGAAAAGGTAGAAGTCTTACCTTGACTTACTAAGTTATGGTCCTATCTTTTAACCTACACCATAGTAGAATCAAGTCAGGTAGGGCTTGCTAACTTTCAGGGTAAACTGAGGGGGAGTTAAATCAACCCCTAAAGACTCATTTGTCGTAAATCTGAACAGGGTATGGCAGTGGCTGCTCGTCGTGATATTCACGCTGGTGTTACTGACGGGACTGGTGGCAAGGTACGAAATGAGGATGGATAGAGACTCCGCCGCGGAAAGGTTTGCCGACAAGATGGGTTTCTGACGGCACTGCTGCCATCTCTCCGCCAGACTTCACAAATACAACGAAACTACTCGCAACTATAGGCCAACAGAGAGACCGATTTAAATTTATGAATATGATTTACACATGTTTATTAATCAGACTAGGCCCTATATGTGTTTTTAAATTGAGCTGTGGGATACACATAGAACAGTGAGGTTAGGAAAAATAACGCATGTTGCAAAGAGAAACTACAGGAATCGTCTGTGTTTCATCCAAAGTTTTGGTGGAAATAAATCTTATTATTAATTTAGTTTAGAGTGTTTCCGTTTATATTACATAAAGCGGCTATGGGCTTAGGGAGAGGAGGGTTTAATGGGGTTCAAACAACTCCCGAAGTTGTCCAAAAATGTTAATATAAAGCTTATGATGGCCTTGTATCAAACATCAAATGGGTAACATATAAGCATTTACTTTTCGATAAATCGCCAGGCAAGGACTACTTCAAATAGTTTATAGAAGAATTTGATTTTTTTTTAATTTCCAGCCAAATTTCACCCTAAATGGCTTCTAGAAACATCCAGTTTTTTAAAAAATATTGGAAGGGGACTACTCAAATATCATTTGTATGCATATAAGATTTTTTTAAATCCAAGCAAATATCACTTTAATTAGTTTATAAAAGCATTCAATTTTCTAAAATGTGTTGGGGGAAGACCACTTTCAATAGCTTCTAAAGACATCTAATTTTTTTTTTAAATCCAGACGACAACCATACCAAAAATCTTTCAAGGGCATCCAATTTTTAAATATTTGTTGGGGGAACAAACCACTTTAAATAGCTTTTAGGGACATCCTAATTTATAAAATTTCTGAGGGAGGGGCCACTTCAAATAGCTTCTGGAAATATAATTTATAAAAAAATTCTGGTGGAATCTACTTAAAATAACTTTTAAAGGCATCCAATTTTCAAATATTTGCCCAATATGGACTACTTCAAATAGCCTCTAGGATTATCCAGATTTCAAAAAAATCTCGGTCAGGGAACGTTTTAAAATTTCTTTTTAAACTCTTCAGATGAGGACAACTCCAAACGTCTTCTATGGGAATTCAATTTTCTACTTCGTTTAGAAATGAGATAGACACATAACTAGACCCTAGATTACAATATTGAAACTACATTGTTATTGTTATTATTATTATTATTATTATTATTATTATTGGTACTAATAGTACTATTAGTGACATATAATATACATAATAGGAAACATTCCATTGTATGCAATAGTTTTACTTGTTGCAACTTGTAAGTACAAAAATTAAGTATCTACAAAACATTTATTTTATTTATTTAGCACCGCGTCTTACTACCCGTTCGGGTTATACGCTTAGGTACTAATTACGCTAATGGATTAGAAATTGGGAAGGTTAAATTTAGAGGAAGTGAACCCGCATTTACGTGGAGGGAGAGTGGAAAACCATTTAGGAAAAACCACCTCCAGTTCACCCAACCGAGATTCGAACCTCGATCTCCCCGTCCTCGGCAGTCGGGCACAACACGACTAGCGCGTTAGCCAACTACGCCACCGAGGCGGGTTACAAAATATTTGTATACGCAACAAATACTTATAATTTTCTTTTGATAAGAGCACGGTATTAATATTTGTATTACTTTACTTCTTTTATTTTTTACCACCTTTGAGGTCTAGTGGTCAGAGTTTCTGGCTACAGATCCAGAGGTCCCGGATTCGATCCCCGGTACTTACAGATTCTTCTGTGAAGCAGTGGATCTGGACTCTGGAACGGGGTCGTCTCATCCTCATGAGGGCAATTGAAGAGCTATTTGAATAGAGAAGTAGCGGGTTCAGCCTGCAAATGTTGGTACTATCTTCGCCAACGTGCGCCGACCGCTCGGCCGGTATAGCTCGCTTGTGGGACTATGCCATGGAGTTTTATTTATTTATCTTTCCATACCATATGTCCGTATTTCTACGCTTATTATTAGTTACCACTCTGGTCAAGGCAATTTTTTTATTATTATTGTTGTCGGAGATGACAACTAAATAGCTAATAATTCGGTTGGTTGGGTCGACGGAAAGTATTACCGCACAAACTTGTGAGGGAACGGTACCCTAAAAGTTTAAGAGTGTGACACTAGATCGGCCGTATTAAACCGTAATTGGTGAGGCCTGAGAAACCTCATCTCGGACATAAAACTGCTGCAGGATACCGCAGAGTTGCTCTCTGCGAACAGTTATTTAAATCGAGGTTCCCACAAGATTTAGCTCCGCTGCAAATGAGGGGGAAACGCCTCATCTCCAAAAAGAGGGAGATACCGTTTCTACATTCTGAGAGAGTCTTTGAACTTGGGGCACATGGTATGGCCGAGAATGGCATTTCGGCTGTTTGGGATTATTGGGCTGATTTTGCTTTTTGAGTTAAGGTTTGTAGTCTTAAAACTTTATCCTCATGGTATGGAGATGAATATAATGAAGTGGTATTTATGAGTGAGGCTTTAAAACTACATTTTATAGTAGTCAGTATACTATGAGAAGTGTCAGATACAGAAAAAAAAATTACAAGAGGAACATTATGATACAAATACTGTAATTATATTGTTACCTTGCATCCTTCTAAAGAATGATATATTTATATATGAACCCAATTACCAATTTTAAAAACAAATTTGAAAAAAGTTTGTACTTGATTCGTAAAAAGTTTGGTCAATGCTGATAAATAATTTAACTCTCTCAGTATAAATTATAAGGAACATGAAATTAATGTTTTATATGTTCATCCTATACAGTTATATGAGGTACAGTACATCACTGAAAGTCATAAATTGTGTTTTACAAAATGTTATTTCCAAATTTAGTATTCAGTATTCATTTCTTTGAGATGAGAAAAGAGAACATGTTATAAAAAAACTCTTATTGAAGTTTTGACAAATATTTTCTGTATGTCCCCAATTTTTATTTAATTTTTGGATATAAAGGAACTTCATACGATAGGTGTATACTGTTGGAAAAACGACCAGGGGGCCACGTGCCCCGGTGCCCCTACCCTGAATCCGTCACTGCCCGTGAGTGTTTTAATTGGCGCCTATGAATGATAGCGCTGTGGCTTTGGATTGTGAAGGGGTTTTTCCCACCTTGGAATGAAGGGGGTTGGCATTTTAGGTATGACTGAGCTATGGGTGATCGAGGGGTTCCTTGAATTGTTTATGTTTTATTTTTAAGAATAGGAAAATGATCTGTAAGGATTTTCTTTTCTTGTGAAATGGTTTGTTTTGGGTTTGCCCTTTCTTCCCATATCTGCTGCTGAACTAAGAATTAATCTGATCGTGAACTTAAAAGACCAGCATAACCTGGTGTTCTGGTGGGGCCAAAGGTATTATTGGTGTGAAGTGGGTAAGCAAGCCCGGATTTAAGGGAGGGTAACATGGGCTAACGCCTCAGGGTTCACACAAAGTGTTGCAATTTTAAAAAATAATCGCTTTTGGCTTTTCAGATTGCATTCATGGGAATGTATTAAAATGGTATTGAAAGACATCCATACATTCAATCTGAGTTATTTATATTTAACTTTAGTGCATTATGTTGTATGCCTAAATTTCTTCTTTTTCTTCAGTCAAAAACCTGAAGGTTGGTTTGATGTGATTTCTATCCATCCGAAGCCGGGCATGTACTCAACTCTTCGGCTGGTTAGTGCTGCCTGCACAATCTGTTAGCAATCCCATAAACTAGGTGAGTTCAGGAAGTGAAGTGGCTCTCCGTTGTCTTCTACACTTAATTTCCATGAGAAAGCGCGAAAGGAGCTACCAATTTTTCTGTTAAGGTAAATTCACATAGCTTTCAGGTTTCTTTTACACGCCATAATCGACATGGGACCGACGGCTTTACGTCCCCTCTGAAGGAAGATGTTTTACGGATTGTTAACTCTCAAGGAAAATCCTTTGACCTCGGCTGGGTTTGAACCCACGAACATCGGGTTTTATGTCAGTCATTTTACCCCAAGACCACAGAGGTTAACATTCTTAAAATGCTAAACATATACGAGGCCGTAATTTCAGGGTAGGCTTTTTTTTACAGGTTTTTTTAATTTATAAAAATCAACTCTGATCATTTTTTGTCAGAAAATGTATGTATAAAAAAATAGTGTTTTCAAAGTTTGGACATTATTTCCTGTCTTTGTTTATCATGATTAAAGAAAAACAAACAAAATAGATATTATTAACGTTTTACTTTAGATAAATCTAATTTATATTTATGACTAAGTGTCATTATTTTAATAATAAATATTACATTGAGCAATTACAATTAATTTTATAAGGAAATATTGATAATGTCGAAATGTTAAAAATAAAATTATTTGTTTAATGTTGGGGCCTCCACAGCTGTGGCCCTGGGGTCAAGTAATTTGATGTTTAAAAAAGAGTTTTATTTTTATTATTTGTACAAGCTCAAGCGGCACATTTGCTCATATGTATCTATATCTATATCTATATCTATATCTATATAGTTGCTTTATTAGGGAATAAAAAACAGCTTATGACTGATAAATTGGGACTCGAATCCTGGTCGGGTGTGTTGAGCTTTTCCTAAATAGTTTTACTCTCTCTCTCTCCATGCAAACACGGGTACACTTCCCCTAAATTCAACCTTCCTTACCTTTAACACATTAGCTCAAATGAGTGCTAAAAATATTATTTAATCCCTTAACATTTTTTAAATTAAATGTGGTAGCGTTTGACTTTTTGGAAGGGAGGAATAGGGTTTACAAAGAGGTGATTTTTTTACCACGAAAGTAATTTTCCCTTCTTTCTCCATGTGAATTCTGGTACAGTTATTTTAACTAACCTTATCCATCTACCCCATTAGATTTATTTGTTAATAACCCTTGCAATAGTTAACTCACGCCTAAAAAAATATGCTACCATATAAATTTTAATGGAGCCTAATAGAGCCTAGATACAATATTCTTAAGCAGTCTTAATAAATCATTTCCAATCCACTATTATTATTATTTAATTTGTATTTTTAAATACACTTTAATCCAAGATGTATAAAATAATGAGGTGGTCAGCATAGAAGAAGTGCACCCACATTGACATGGAAAGTGAATTTAAGACCCAGAGCTTTAATCTACAAGATGGAAAACAACCCTCGGCGTCCCATTGCCCAGCATTAGAACCCCGACCTTCCCATCAACGGTGACCAAGTGCGATACGAGTATTTCGCCTTAAACCACTCGGACACCGATGCTGGCTAGGAAGCTAGACCCGTCGAGCAAAAACTCATAAAAGCCAGAGACCAAGTGGGCTTATAACGTTCCTAAGTGGAGTTGTCCAGCGGTAGTAGGCGAACAAATAGGGGAGAGGGAAAATACAAATGTAATTACAGCTTGTGCTGTGACCCGCCTTAGTAAATTACAACATTCTATTCACAAAGATCCATTATACGCTTCTATACCAGCTACCTTTAGTTTTCCGGGCGTTTAGCTCTTCATGATCATCCAAAATATGTGGTTTTTGGACTTTTCAGAGCGGAAAATCTCAACTTTTAAACTGTTTCTCCTAGTCTATATCTGTACAGTTTAGTACAATCTATATTTTTAGACTCATGAGTCATGACTCATGTACCACTGTATTAAAAGTTGCATTCATATCTAAACCAAACGGAACATCTGATTAGCACTATCTCAGCTACAGTCCTATTTACATAGAAATAAACTTATCTGACAGCTAGAAATGCTACGAGATCTATTTTAACGTATCCATACGTCAAGTCATGTGATCTGCAGCTGTCGCTTTTGATATATATTATCAATATCTATAAGACACCACTAATATAGTACATTGTTATCAATGTTGATCGCCAAAAAAAATTGTTTGTACTTTCTAAAAGGTTTTTCCTATGAAAATTGGACTGTACTTAGGGCAGTCCCACATAAACATCCAAAATAATAGTAATAATTTTAAAAAAACACGCGAATATTTCGAGGAACTTCTAGACGACGGTGTCGCCTTCAACGAGAGTTGAGTTGGTCTCTGTTGCATTGTGGGAACAGAGATGTCCAGTTAGCGCAGATAGGGCAGCTGGACCGAGAAGCTGGAGTGGATGAGAAAAAGGACCCGAGGGGGAGGGGGGAGAGGAACGCGAACACTCTCCTCCTCCTCCTTCCTCTCCTTCCTGCCGCCCCCTCTTTCGTTCGTCGCACGGTGTCTTCCGACATTCGTCATGCGAACCAGGGACCTCGGAAGAGCTTGTCGACACATTGTCACAATCACGATGTTGCAGGTTCGGTAAAACACTTCTTGTATTATTCTGTGTCGATCACGTGACGTGAAACAATCGATTATCTCGAGTGAAAATATAACTTGTCCATCTGTATAAGTTAATACGTAAATATATAATCCAAGATTTAAAATTCGAATCGAAATAGGATATTTGTTTACTAGCTATAATCGATCAATTAAATATCATGCTTTGTCATTTTTTTTTCTAATCGAAACAAAATTCGAATATTTATCTAGTTAAGAAAAGGCTTCAAATCGAATCCAAACATGTATAAAGCTTAATTATAGTAATTTATATATTTTGAATCGAGTCCACTAAAAAATGATTGCTCATAAAAACTATGTTCAAGCAATGAATAGATTATTAATACTATACAATTCACAAACTTTTGCGGACAAGTTAAATAATGTGATTTGATCCGTTAAAATAAAATGTAAATATGATGGGCCCATGATATGACTTGTCTGAGATGAAATTGTTTCGTATTTTAAAGGTTAGGAATTGATTTCATTTCTATAAAGATTTAGATTGTTGGAAAGTTTGACTTCTAGGTTTCGAATTTCTTATTAAATCATATCAAATCCGACTCTTGGAACTATTTGGAAATGAAACTTATAATCGAATTCGAATAATTCAAATATAACAATCTGGAATATCGAATAGAATCTTTTTTTAAATATTGAGATCCGGAATTTGGAATCAAATTTTAAACTTCTCATTAATAAAATCTAGAATTTCGAATCGAAAACGAATCTTGATTGGATTCTGATTTGTAATTGAATTTTTTAAACTCTCCAAATACTACATATACATATCAGGATACATGTACATAAACAAATACATAAATAAATATAAATGTATATATACAATGTGTTCAGAAATGCATAGTCCAAACTGCACATATAGCTTGTTTTAACCAAAAGTAGCACAAAATTCCTACACACTTAATCCAGAAAACTATGCTAATACCATTAAATTATGTTCAAAGTTTCGGCGTACACCACCGGGATAGCAAAGATGTTCAAGCATGCGTGTACAGCAAGTTGCATATGAGTTAGGCGCGTGGCATTGCATATGTAATAATGGCAAGTACTTTTTGTAATGTAGGACCGTAAATGATGACCCTCAGAACGTATTCATATTTCTAGATGGACTGGTGTGTTGTTTACTATTATCTGTGGTATGTTCTGCTTCCGTGCTCCAATATGTTGAGAAATGTAGCGCCGCGTGCCAAACTCCTATGCAACTTGTTATACACGCATGATTGAACAGCTTTTCTCTCCCGGCGCTGTACGCCGAAACTTTGAACACAATTTGATGGTATAAGCACAGTTTTTAGGATGTAAATGTATAAGGATTTTGTATTACTTTTGGTTCAAACAAGCTATATGTGCAGTTGGGCTATGAGTTTCCAAACAGCCTGTGCATATATACATAATTACACATATCTATCAAAAATAACAACTGAATATTACAAGATGTGAAAATTATACCAAATAAGTTGTCAAAATGTCAGATAAGACCCTTCCTTTGAAAATTAAATTGTAGCTGTTGTTGTTCTAAAGCAAACAATGCAAATGGAGGAAAGGTCGAACGAAGATAGAATTATCCGACCGCTCGCTGTGATCTGACCTCAGTTGAAAACTAACCTCGTATCCAACTGTATTCGAATTAATTAGACAGATACAAGGAAGGAATATTCAGGTCAAGGAAAGAGTTTGGGTTGAAGGGGGGGGTCGGGGGGGGAGGTGATTGTACCTTGTAGGTGTACTGACCTAGGTTAATTTAGTTTGTAAGTCGAGTACTGACAAAGATGTGTGCTTAAAAAGTGATGGCTGTAAATAAGAGATGGGACCATCGAACCCTCAAATCTCATGGTATTCGAGAGATTTGGGATTCGTAAAAATATAAAAAAAAAGCATCTTGAATACAATTATTAAGACCTTGACTTTAAAAAAAATATAGGTAAGTTTTGTAAAAGGAATTATATAGATAAACTTGTGTATTTGTCAGGGCAACAAAACCACAAACAAAGTACAAACAATTGTATTATTATTATTATTATTATTATTATTATTATTATTATTATTATTATTATTATTATTATTATTATTATATTATTTTAGCACTACGTCTTACTACCCGTTCAGGCTACCCGTTTATTTACTAATTACGCTAATGGTTTTATGGTTTAGGTAGGTTATACTTATAAGAAGTGTACACGCATTTGCGTGAAAGAAAAGTGAAAAACAATTTTGTGAATAACCCTTATGTAAAAACCACCCTCAGTACACACGACCAAGACTCGAACCTCGATCTCCCCGTCATCAGCAGTATATTCTACTGAGAGAGTAGCGCGTTAGACCATGCGGCTACCGTAGCGGATTATTTATAGTATAAATTTACTAAAAAAAGGTGTTCGCTTTGTTGTTCATGACGTAATAGACAAGTCAAACAAAAATCATTTGTCAGTGACACCAAGCCTTGAACATCTTTTAAAAAAATTAAATGTGAAGTATTTTTACTTTAAATAAAATTGTACATTGTTAAGGATTTGAGGATTCGAATTTGCATTTGAAATTTGAAAGAAAATTTAAGATTTAGATTCTTAAAATATAAGACACGACCCATCTCTACAGTATAACCCCCTAATTAAGCCAGAAGTAAATATTACTGCTTCCCAGAGAAAGCTGGAGATTAGGGGAGTGGGGAGTGGATTATTCCTCTTCTGAAGGGGTGGTGGGGAAGTACCAGATCAAGTTTGAGAGACAGATTCTTTGAAATTCTATCTCACCTTCCGTGCGGGAAAAATCTTCTCACGAAAATCGTGGATTTCTGGTATCCTCCCAGAGTTCGTACCTCGGCGGTGTCAATAATTCTGTTTCATGCATGGGGGGGAGGGGGAAGGCAAGCTCACTTTTGTTCGACGACTCATCGTACAGTACCATCTACAGATTAGGAGACAAAGTATATTTGATTTTGGTGGGAAGAACCCTATGTAAGGCCTTTTCTCCTACTGAATACTAGGATTCTGGTAGGAAAAAAGGCCTTTCAGATATTTATACCCCGAGTTTTGTAAAAAAAATTTGGAAGGCCTTTTATCTCACTATATTCTTGATTTTGGTAGTAAAAAAGGCCAGTCAGATATTTAGATCTCTAGTTTTATAAAAAGAACCACCTGGAAGGGCTTTTTTCCTAATCAATACTAGGATTATAGTAGAAAAAGAGGCCTTTCCGATATTTATACCTCGAGTTTGATAAAAAGAACCATTTGGAAGGTCTTTTTTACGGTAGGAAACAAGGCCTCAATTTTGGCAGTAAGAACCATGTGGAAGGCCTTTATTCCTACTATATTGTAGGCTTCTCATAAGGTAAAAGGCCTTCCAGATGTTTCTTGCTACCAAGACCGAGGTATACCAATGACCTCACTCTCAGACACAGGCTAATTTGTATGGACGCCACTGTACATGATCAGCGAGATTTGTCTGACGACCAAGACCAATTCATGTCCTCGAACGATACGAAAACGATGTATAACAACCATAACACTAGTTGTTTATCGATGAGTTCAACTCCTTGGCCCGATCGGTAACAAGTCCCTTTACCGAGGAAAGGTAAGCGTCCACTAACCCGCACCGGACGGACGTTCTTTTGGCCACAAACATTGTTTTGGTATAAAAAAACTGCAAAATTACTACCCTTAACTCGTGTACCCTGTCCTACCACCTTAAAAAATACACATTGAATACCTCAAATAAAAATAATAATAGTTTATATTTGGTATTTGTGAAGGGAGTGGTTTTGCCTGTCGTGTCTTGAGGTGAAGCCCCCATAAAATGAATCCCTCTTGAAGAAATTTAAAATCTTTAATAGATAATTTGGTTTTTTTAGCACCGCGTCTTACTGCCGTTTCGGGTTATACGCCTGTGTACTAATTATACTAATGGGATAGGGATTAGCAAGGCTTAATTTAGAGGAAATGCACCCAAATTTAGGTGGAGGGAGGGTGGAAAACAATTTAGGAAAAAAAAACCTCAGTGAACCCGATCGTGAACGAACCCAGATCTTCCCGTCCTTGGCAGTCCAGCCCAACACGAGAGTAGCGAGTTAGACCACGCGGCCACCGAAGCGGGTAGTTTGGTTTGTAGGTGCAATTCATTTTTATAAGATCTTAATAAACTACAGTCCAATTTTCATAGGAGAATCTTATCTGACAGAAAAGTTTTTTATTACACAGGGTCTTACTACCCGTTCCGGTTATATGCATAATGTACTAATTACGCTAATGTATTAGGGACAAGGAAGGTTGGTTTTAGAGGAGGTGTGCCCACCTTTGCATGGGAGGGGAGTGGAAAACCAGTCAGCATAAACTACCAAACCTATGTTCGAACCCCGATATCACCGTCATCAGCAGGGCAGTCTAACAAGAGAACAATGCCTTAGACCATTCAGCCACTGATGTGTGTTATATATTATAAATACCAATAAAATAATAATTATATAATAAAATGTAATCAATGTTGACATTTAAAAATAAGTTTTTAACATCTAAAAGTCTCTTCTTGCCAAAATCCTACTACACTAGCGTAGAAATTGAGGAGGAACATAAAACTATATTATTAATAATATTTTTTTAGGGGTTTTAATCTCCAAAATGTCCCCCTTTCCTCGATACGGCCTTGCACCCCGTACTTTACGGGATCGTCCCGTATTGAATGTCACTGTCCCCCATATCAAGACAAAGAGGTTGGGGTTTCCAAAACTCTCTCGTATTTTCACGACAATCCTAATATAGTATTTATTATTTTATTTTGCGATTTGGAGGATAGATACTGTTTGCACCGGTTGGAAAAATGCGATGGCCTCGTCTGGTCTGGTTCCGCCGGCGACTTGAAAGACAAAACTTGAATCCTTCCTTACCTCATTAAAGAAGAGTTTTTTGCCCTGAAAGGCTACCCAGTTTACCAAATGTGGTGCGAGTCTGCACCCTCTAAATTCTAGATTATTCATCCTTAGTCCGTTAGCGTAAATATGCCAACACTCCGGACGGGTGGTAAGATATGTAATACGGGGTATAAGACATCTAATTTGGTAAATATTTATTTCAAAAATGTTTAATTAAAATAAAACTGTTCATCTTTAAAGCCGTTATTTCACTTCACGGATATTTCTTTTTAAGAATAAAAAATAAATTATTTTTTAAAGTGTTTTTATTCCAAGTATCAAATTATACCCGTGTATATAGCCGCCACTGTATTTCCTACTTTGTATCAAACAATGAATCCAATTAATAACTCCCACGTAGAATATATGAACGCACTGAATTTGTTTTAGATAAATTTTTCCCGAGAAATCACATCCTCGTCTCAAGATATAAAGAAAAGACTGAAGGGTGCTTCTTACACCTTGTGAGTTTGAGGACAATGTATAGACTAGAGAGAAGGGTGCTTCTTACACCTTGTGAGGCGAGGAAATGTAAAGACTAGAGAGAAGGGTGCTTCTTACACCTTGTGAGGTGAGTAAAATGTATAGACTAGACAGAAGGGTGCTTCTTACACCTTGTGAGGTGAGGACAATGTATAGACTAGACAGAAGGGTGCAACTTACAACTTGTGAGATGAAGACAATGTATAGACTAACAGAAGGGTGCTTTTTACAACTTGTCAGGTGAGGACAATGTATAGACTAGACAGAAGGGTGCAACTTACAACTTTTGAGGTGAAGACAATGTATAGACTAACAGAATGGTGCTTCTTAACAATGTAGAGACTAGACAGAAGGGTGATTCTTACACCTTGTCAGGTGAGGATTATCTAGTTACTCAGAGGATGTCCTCCAAAAACGTGAAGTCCTTACACCTTGGTGTCAAAGCAATTACTGATCTGTGTATCGGAACTAATGGAACACAGAACACCCATGGTGTGACGAATAGTCGCCTTCTTTTACTAAAGACATACTTCATTCGTGGGAGTTGCTTTGTTCCTCAAACTGCAGGACTCACCGAGGGAACAGGGTGGACCGTTTCGTTGTCGACCCGGTAGCCGAAAAAGAGCCGGGCTCACGGCTACAATTCCTCGAGTAACCGACGGTGGGCTCATAGCAGCCGGGATAGTTGGGCATGGTTGCTTCTGAAGATAAGAATATCGAACTAAAATCACGTTTTTTTTAAGTTTGTTGATATTTACTTTGATAGGGGTCCCGTGATGTGGGAAAGGTGCCTAAGGAGTTGTCATGGCCATACCAAGGAGGTTCAACCACACCTCCTTCCCACACCCCTCCTTAAAATAGTGTAGATAAATTATTTTTTCCCTCCTCAATTCTTATGCTAGTAGTATATTGAAGTCATCGAATTAATAGCACCTAAAACCCCCAACTATATTTTAAAACACCATAAATTGCTTCAAAAAATATTTTATGTTTAGGAAAAGTTTTGAATTTCGACGTTTCATGAACCCCGAACCCGAACAAGTTGTTTTTATATTGCCGTCTATCTGTCCGTCTGTTTGTCTTTCTGTCTGTATATCGGAGTAGAACCCAAACTTTTTTACCGATAGGTCTAAAACTTGGTATCCAGGGTTTTCATAGGATTTCCCCGAGGGGTTTTTGGAATTGGATATCTAACCCTAAAATTAAGGGTAGTTGAAAACTGAAAACCAATGTTGCCACAATTGCGGGAATAAAAATATTACAATAATTGTATCTACATTCTTAGTCCGTTTAATGTACAATGTAAAGATAAATTATACAGTAATCCATAAGAAAGTATTATTGGAAGCTTTTGATAACTTTTTAGATTAACTTTATGATTACTAAACCAAATAAGACATATTTTCTAGAATTACAAATTTTAGTGAATTTCAATCAATGTTGGTGGACGAAAGTGGAGAAAGGGTATCACGTGGTCAGCACAGTGAGCCCTACGACCGTTAATCTCAGTTTTCTAAACCAGATACACTAGTTTTTCATTCAAGTAGTTCCTCATTTGTCCTCATTGCCCGTTCCAAACCCAATGATTCAAAGAAACTCTGGAAGTGCCAGGGATCTAAACCCGGGACCTCTGGATCTGGAAACACGTACCACTAGATCACAGAGGCAGTTAGAGGCATGCAAACTAGTTCCCACATCAGCTCCTAAGGACTCTCGCCCAAGAGAAAGATAGAGAGAGCAGATTCAGTACCTGGATCCCTTTCTGGCTGGGACTACTCATCTTTAAGGTGGAGGTGGTAAAGTGATAAAAGCCCACTCCATGTCACATATTATGGATTTGATAGAACCGGGTATTCATATTCATATTCATATTCATATTCATATTCATATTCATATTATTATTATTATTATTATTATTATTATTATTATTATTATTAGGTGTTCTTACGACAGGTCCATTCCTTTTGTTGGTAAATTTAAACCGCCAATGCGCCCTGTCCTCTGCCTCCTCCTTCAGCTCCCAGAATTTTCTTCTTTCCTACAAGTCATCTAATATTTGAATCCTCCTCCTTCCTAAGCTCCTCTTTCCCTCAATCTTGCCTTCTACGACGTCGTGCAGAAGACAGTTCCTCCTAAAGATATGTCCGATCCAGTTTGCTTTGTACCGAAGAATCACATCCAAATTGGTTCTTCTCACCCGCTCTTTTTAGGACTTGTTCATTTGTCCCCCTGCCTGTCCACTTAATCTTCTGAAGCTATACATAAACAATGACTACTAGGCTTGGAATGGGAGTCTAATCTAATATGAAGGTAGCACCTTAAGCAATATAAGTCTATTTTGGAGTAATCTACAAATTCTGTTCCATTCAGTTCTTGTAAATGCAAACACGCGTTGACGTATTCCTCGGTGACTCTCGCACACCCGCTCCCAAGTTAACCTCCGCCGCTCTCGGCCCAGGTAGGACCTTGCGTGTCCTCAGTCCCCTGTAGCTGTAGGAGCATCGTCCGGCCCAGCAAGGCTGTTCGCACCCATCAGCACCCTCAGTGAGGCCACAGGAAGGAAGCGATGCTGCTGACCTCCGCCGAGGATGGAGATACTACGTGACAGATAACCAGCGACGCCACTATCAGCATTGTGCCATGAGGCGGACAGCTGGAGGTACGGATGTGTGAAAAGTATCGATATATAAGATTAGTTTAATTTTGTTGATATTTATAATGTATCAAAAGTGACAGTTGCAGATTACATGGATTGACATAATTATGATTGATTGAACGTACATACATACATACATACATATCATACATACATACATACATACATACATACATACATACATACATACATACATACATACATACACATATACATACACATATACATACATACACATACATAATACATATATACATACATAGATACATACATAGATACATACATAGATACATACATACATACACATATACATACACATATACATACATATACATACATACATATATACATAGATACATACATAGATACATACATAGATACATACATACACATATACATACACATATACATACATACATATATACATACATATATACATGCATACATACATAGATACACAGATACATACATAGATACATACATACATATATACATACACATATACATACACACATATACATACATAGATACATATATACATACATACACATATACATACACATATACATACATATATACATACATACATACATACATACATACATACATATATACATGCATACATACATGTATACATACATAGATACATACATACATACATAGATACATACATACACATATACATACACATATACATACATACATACATACATACATACATACATACATACATACATATACATACATACATATACATATATACATACATACATACATAAATACGCTGTTCCCTTACAAGGTAGGCAAGAAACTGTACATACAACTCAATAAACAACCACGTACTTAATCCCATCCTCAATAACTTTCTCCACACTTCCATATCCTTTCCAACTCCCTTCGCTTCAACCATCCATACACAAGTCATGAACATGCTCTTTTATTCTTTAAACTATTAATGTTTCTCTTTTTCACACATTCATATAAAACATTTAGCCACGTCTTATATGGCCTACCCCTTCCTTTTGATCCACACACAATTTACCTTAATATACTTGCTTCGTTACTCGATCCACACTCATCCTCTCAACATGCCCAAACCAACGTAAGACATTTCTTGTACATTGACCTATTGGATTCACTTTCAAACCACACTCCTTCAGCACCCATTCACTATTGACTCTGTCCATACGAATTTTCTCACATACATTTCTTAGATATCTCATTCCAACCGCATTCACCTTGCTCTTATGTTTCTCCTGACAAACCCACATCCATAAAACAATGTTGGCGTTAACAAACTTTTATTTACGGCGATTTTGCCTCTTTCGATACTACTTCATTCTTTGCCCTATGAATTTGAATTGAGTAAAATCATATTACGTTCTTATTGGTGTTCATGTGAAGATAGTCTTGTTACGTCCACAATAAAACCTTCGTCCAGACAATAACACTACGTCTTGAGGTTGTTTGCTGCATTGTTTCCTTGAAATTTATATTCCACATCCTGTTCACCTGGTTAGATGAAAGTCACCGGTAGCCAGCCATATTTTCCGATAAAGAGTTTATTTTCCTCCCACCGCCCTTCTAACTTTGGAATGTACACGTAAATACAATTTCTAGGCACAAACTATCAGACATTTATTACAAGGTCAAACTATAGAAGCTATTTGAACAATCAACCCAGCAATTTTTTTAATTGTAATTAAAACTTTACGTTTTTTTATTTAATCGATGAAATTAGACAAACCATTACTTCATCAGGTAAAACCAAACTAGACACCAATGGTGTTGAAGCTAAGAACACACAAATCTCCATAGAGTTTAATTTCATTCGTATATAATTCCGTTCAATGAAAATGATTATATTTCGTCTTTTTGGTGTTCATTAATCACATCATTTTACTTAATAATCAGTGGCGCAGGATCGTTTTTATTTGGGGGTGTGAAAATAACCCTGTGCTCTTACAGGGGATAATATTTTTGAGATTAAAAAAAGAACAGGAAAATGTAATACAGCTGTCCCTCACACTACGCTAGTGATTGGTTCTGATACATAATCGCGTAACACGAAAACGCAAGTGAAATGATTTTAACATGAGTGATATAGGGATTACTCCAAAGGAAATAAAAACATAAAACTTATAAATGAATGCCATTTTATTAATTTATATAACTAGTACTATGCTTTAGGTAGCCTACACCTATTGACAATCTTTAGTCCCCTGAAATTTGTAAACAAACACAATTTTTAATCAATGTATCTAATTAGTACAATGCTACAGGTACATTTACTGTTAATCTTCAATCGCATGATAAAATAACTGGATTTGGCAAATCTGGTTATCACTCTCTTGCTCTTTACGGTAGGCTCTTGCTCTTTTGAAGGCGTTTGGACGGGAAGCTCTTGCTATCTTGAAGGTCCTGGGACGGTAAGCTCTTGATCTCTTGAAGGCCCTGGGAGGATAGATTCTTGCTCTCTTGACCGCCCTTGGACGGTAAGCTCTTGCTCTCTTGACGGCCCTTGGACGGTAAGCTCTTGCTCTCTTGACGGCCCTTGGACGGTAAGCTCTTGCTCTCTTGAAGGCCCTGAGACGGTAGAGACTTGCTCTCTTGAAGGCTCTTGGATGGTAAGATCCTGCTCTCTTGAAGGACCTTGGATGGTAAGCTCTTGCTGGCATGAAGGGCCTAGGATGGTAAGCTATTGCTGGCATGAAGGCCCTTGGATGGTAGGCTTTAGCTCTTCGGAAGACCCTTGGACGGTACGGTACGCTCCTGCTTTCTTGAAGGCCCTGGAATGGTAAGCTTTTGCTGTTGTGAAGGCCCCGGGTGTTTAGACTGACGATTTTCAATGTCTTCGATGAAATGGTAAGACTCAACTGACGGGCAGCATTTTCCCTCTCTCTATAGAGTTATTTGTAGCAAGCCAAAGAACTCTGGATCTCTCTGGCAACTTTGGTGCTTCTATCTATGTTAGGGTCATTCTATTCAATGATTCTAATTGCACTGTCAATGTGATTAAATAAATCAGCAATTTTTTTTGCTGAAAGTTGTTTGATTGGCTCAACAACATAAGGCTCTTCCTCTTCATTCTGTATGCCATTCTCCATTTCTAGAAGATCTTCATTGGTGAGTTCTGTTGAGTGGGATTGGAACAATTGATCCAAATTTGCCTTATCTATGTCCCCAAATCCAACATCTTGCTATGTCAACGATGTCATGTCTTTAATTGGAAAGCTTATGGTCAGGATCAAAATTATGAGAATCAGAAACTTCAGGCCAAACATTTTTCCAAACTCCCTTCATACAGGACTGTTTAACTTCTGCCCATGCATATCCAATGTTGTCAATACCACCCCCTAGCACCAAACTATACAGTAAAGATCAATGCTTTCACTGGAATGTGTGTACACAAGGTCACCCCACCACTGCACTGGATGACTGCGAAGTTCCAGCTGACCATGCACTATTTTTGTATTTCTTTGAATCGTGTTATAGCGTAAACGCGTAACGTGATATCACGTATAACGAGGGATACCTCATTTAATGGTCCCACTGTGCATTTTTCTCATTTATTTTAGTTATTCCAAACATTAGAATTAATACATACAAAATATATTAAGAATTATATGATGCAGCTCAACTAAAAATTAAGAAACATTGAAAATTAAAGTAGATTTCCATACATCTTTGTCCTATATTTGTTACTAGCTATAAAACCACTAACCAGCTTTGCAATTTCAATTTTGTTGAGCCTCTCAGGCGATTTAGTCTAAATTGCCTCATCGTGAAGCGAAGATAGTTTTTAATGCGTTCAAGCATTGAAAAACTTCTTTCTGCAGCAGCTAATGTAGCTGGTATCACTATCATAGTTTTCAAAATCTCTTCAGTGTATGCTCCAATCACATTTTATTTTTATTATGTTAACATAGTGTGAACATTGTATCTTGCCTCAATAAGATGTTTACATTATCTAAAAGTTTTACTATATTATTGGGGGGGGGGGGTAAAAATGATACTTTTTACCTCCCTAAATTTTTTGGGGGGGTAAAATTTACCCCCGTACCCCCTAGTTCCTGCGCCACTGTTACTAATGTATATGTCACCCGCAATGTGTGAAATACAGGCGTTTTATAAAATGCCTAGGCTTTCTCTATAATGTCAGAGTGGTTTTGGCAAAGCATGAAATAAGCGAGTTTTTCTGTTGTATTTAGTATTTATTTTCACGTTCTTTGTCTTTTCGAAGTCCCGAAATATGTTCCTAATTCTTTTATCCAGTTCTATATAAGTCTTGCACCGTTTTATTGCAAGTTTACCTAATTCCTAGGATTTAAGTTTGTCAAGTTAGGTTATTTTAGAATAGGATAGTTAGGTAAGGTTAGGTTAGGTTAGCTATTGTTCTTGGTAATATATAATGAGTGATTATTCTATAAATCTCCTAAAAAAGTATCGAATACAACAGCAAACCAAATTTATTTCATACTTTGCTAAAACCGCTTAGGAATTATATAGAAAGCCTAGGCATTTTATAGAATTCCAGGCCGAAGCAGGTGGCCTGTAGGAACCTTCATGCCTGGATGTGTGTCAATAAATTCCGTGGAAGTTTATGTCAATCTAAAATATGAAATAAGAAAAAACATCATTTTTAAATGCAGATCACTGCTTTCCAGGGTAATAGTTGAGTGATTACCTATACTCGTCATAGGAAGAGGGGAAGTGTTATCATCAGGTAAACTAAAGGCCTCAAAGGATGAACTGCTCATTTTATTCCCTCTTGATCTATTTAGTACTTTGGTGTGTATGTGTGACAGTGGTTAGGTACGTCAAGTTAAGATGCAAACCGCTTTGCAAAATAGCTTTGATTTCATCTAGTAGATAACGATGTTAAGGTCATAGTTCAGTAGAAGAAATTCATGTTTCCTATGTTATTTTATTGATAGTTTAGGACTGGTTTAAAAAAACTAAAATAACGTGTCAGTAAATATATTATTATTATTATTATTATTATTATTATTATTATTATTATTATTATTATTAGTTGTAATAGTACCGTGTCTTACTACCCGTTCGGGCTATACGCACTTACGCTAATATGTAATGGTAGGGTGATTGTGAAATGAAAAGGAGGACCTACAGTTTAACGTGGAATCCGAACCACGGTGGAGGCCTGGTATTCCTCATATTCACAAGTTGTGATTAATACACGTCTTGTTAGAGGCGAAGGAAGGGTTTGGCAACCAGATAAATCTGTGCCGGGACCGAGGATTGAACCCCGGACCCCCAACACAGAAGTCTGACACCTTACCCCTAGACCACCAGGTCACCTGAAGTAGGTATCAGTAAATGTAACACTATTTGTAAAATAATGTAAAAATTATAAATTCAGTCTTCAAATATATTTTTTTTAAAGCTTTTGTGGAACGCATTTCTCGATGTTCTCTTTGTATTAAACCGTTCAGTCCATTCTGTTTGCTTTTTATAGCATTTTACTTATAGGTAATACCGTTCCAAACACTTCTGAGAAATCTTTTTTTATATACATAAACAATAAAGTATGTCAAGAAATATTGGCACGTTTACGTTGAAACGGCCTTTTTTTTTTAATCGTAGAATGTTCTCTCCCTCCTCTTTTCCCTTATTCTTCAATAGTTTGATTTTTTTATATATTTTAAGCACATTTTAAATTCTTGGATGGTATCGATCAAACTATGAAGTTCTAATGAAGAGAGTAAAGTGTTTTTGTACAAAGAAAAAACAGGTGTCTTTGCTATAGGAAAAGAATTTGACATTTTATTTTAATCGCCGTGGCATGCAATGACGTGTGAAATTAGTTTGTGTAAGTTGTTCCTCTTGGATGACGGAGGACACAGAAGAGCTTCCAGTCTTTACAACAAGGGGGCTCAGTTCTGGAATCTCAATCTTTACAACAGGGGGCAGTGGTGGAATATCACTCTTTACAACAAGGGGTTCAGTTCTGGGATATCACTCTTTACAATGGGGGCAGTTCTGTAATATCACTCTTTACAATGGAGGGCAGTTCTGTAATATCACTCTTTACAACAGGGGCAGTTCTGGAATATCACTCTTTACAACAGGGGGTTCAGTTCTGGAGTACCACTCTTTACAACAGGGGGTTCAGTTCTGGAATATCACTCTTTACAACAGGGGGTTTAGTTCTGGAATATCACTCTTTATAACAAGGGGCTCAGTTCTGGGATATCACTCTTTACAACAGGGGGTTCAGTTCTGTAATATCACTCTTTATAACAGGGGGCTCAGTTCTGGGATATCACTCTTTACAACAGGGGGCAGTTCTGGAATATCACTCTTTACAACAGAGGTGGGCAGTTCTGGAATATCACTATTTACAACAGGGAGTTCAGATCTGGAATATCACTCTTTACAATGGAGGAAGTTCTGTAATATCACTCTTTACAATGGGGGCAGTTCTGTAATATCACTCTTTACAACAGGGGCAGTTCTGTAATATCACTCTTTACAACAGGGGCAGTTCTGGGATATCACTCTTTACAACAGGGGGTTCAATTCTGGAGTATCACTCTTTATAACAGGGAGTTCAGTTCTGGAGTATCACTCTTTACAACAGGGGGGGG
>CABFWO010000261.1:219447-237781 GCA_902155825.1 Timema genevievae | reverse complement strand
GTTGTCAGCTCAAACGGGCAGTAAGACAGACTGTACTAATATAAACCACCCTTAGCTTCAAATACCTAGTCCACTCCACTTTGAGGCTGGAGTTCGTTGGAGTCCCTTAGCCAAAGTGGTCAGACAAGGGTTAAACTCGGCTGCATTCTGTGAGGGAACTGCTAGCTTAGTGTATGGTAGCAACTTTTCCATTCGATTGTACACCCCGTTTACTTTGAAAGGCAGAAGTCTTACCTTGACAGACTACACAATATTCTACGCTGAGTCATAGTGTAACCGTGTAAGGTAAGCTTTCTATATTTCAGGATTAATGAAGGGAACTTTCTAATCTTGCAACTGTATACTTTTCTAGCACCACGTCTTAATAGCAATTAAACTAATGTGTCAGGGATTTAAAAGGTTTAATTTAGAGGAAACGCAGCCCCATTTTCGTTGAGTGAGAGTGTAAGATCATTTAGGGAAAACCACCCTCAGTTCACCCGACCGGGATAGAACCCCTATAACCCTATCATCGGCAGTCTAGTCTATTACGAGATTAGCGCGTTAGACCATGCGGACACTGAAGCGGGTAGCTAAATAAAATAATTTTAAGTTTGTCCTAAGTATTTGCTAACAACTCTTTTCCTATACACATCCCTTAACATATTAATTATATGTTTATCTGTAATAGGCTTTAGATGCCTCCTTCATTCAACTCAGCCCTTCACCTGCTTAGTAGGTTTCAAGCCAACCCTGCGGAAAATTTTCATTTCTACAGTTAGGCACTCACTTCAGTGGTCAAATGGTCTAAGGCGTCCCTCTCGTGCTAGACTGGCCTGCTGATGACAGAGAGATCGAGGGTCGAATTCCGGGTGGGTCTACTGACGATGTTTTTTTCCTAAATTGTTTCCCACTCTCCTTCCACGCTTAAAGCGGGTATATTACCTCAGGTAGTAGTAATACGCGGTGATAAAAAAAAATACAGCTAGCTGCCCTCAAAGGGTTGTCGTCTGGTATGGATATCGAGATTCGATGTTCATTATTTTCGCCATTGATGTTTGTTGGTCGATGTTTTATGCCGGTATGTGCGTATCGCACACCAGTACAAAACATTTAAATATACATAATCAGTTTACAACCTATTATGGTTGGTATGATTATTGAATTGAAAACTATGAATTACTTTATTTATTTTACAGCATTTTATATATATATATATATATATATAATAAATATAACCCACTTTGATGGCCGCTTGTTCTAACGCTCTACTCTCGTGTTAAGACTAGACTGTCGAAGATCAAGGTTTTGTCCCAATCAGGTGCACCAAGGAGGCTTTTTTTCTTAAATTGTTTTTTAATTTCCCTCCATCCAAACCTAAACCTTCCTAATCCCTAACCACATTTTAGTAATTAATACACAGGCGTATAACCCGAATGGGTGGTACTACATGGTGCTAAAACAGGTTTGAAGTAAAATCTGTTTAAAAAAAATCACCTACACGATGTCCATCCCTGGTTTTCGCCGAGTGTAAGGCCGATACACACAGAATGCTAAGCTAAGCAATGGTCCCTCTTTTCACTACAGAATTCAGTGTTGTTTCTTTCTGGTCTACTCCAGTGAAGTTTAGTTATGATGGCGTCCTCCAAAATGTCTTGTTTGAGTTCAGGTTATTGTACTGAGTAAGAAAAGATGCTGCTGTTAGCAGTTGTTTTGGAAGATGAAGAAAATTTAGGAGGTGGAGGTTTGACTTGTTCGATTAACTCTTCCATTTTAATATAAAACCTTAAATTAAATATTACTTAAATACACGTGAAACAAACTAAAAACAAAACTTCAACACTTCTTTTTAGTTATTATCACCAAACCACCACTGCGTCTGTTCAACACGGAGCCCGAGTTGCGTTATGCGCATGCGCAACGTAAGAAGGATCAAAATGGGAGATGGGACAATCGCCCGGCCAACAATCGGAAAAAGCATAGCGCGGTGTAGCAAGGCATAGCTTAGCTTAGTTTAGCTTTCTGTGTGAACCAACACATTTAAATACATGGTCCGCTATTTTTATAAAAAGTTAACAAAGCAGATCTTAGCTTAGCTTAGCGTTATGTGTGAACCAACACATTTAAATACATGGTCCGATATTTTTCTAAAGAGTTAGCAGAGAAAATCTTAGCTTAGCGTTCTGTGTGAATCGCCCAAAAGGAATCTCGACCACTGTCAGAACCCGCGCAGATGAGCAGTGTCACTTCCTAACAACGCCCGTCCATGATTGTTTGTCCAGTCGACCGGACCGCGGTATAGTCATCAGTCATCCCTCCTGTTTGACTAATAAGTCCGTCATCGACCTTGTCAACGGTCGTGTGAACCCCGCCACAAACCGATGACAGACGATAAGGGTCTCGATGATCTTAAGACGGTGTGAAAACAAGACAGGAATGGCTTCACGACGTGGAACGGTTATAAAGCTATTGTGTGTTGGACCAAGATCTTTTTATAACCGCTTCTTACTACCTGTTCAGGTTATACTCTTATATGATAACTACTCGAATGAGGTAGGGAGCAGTTTAGAGGTAATCTACCCGCATTTGTGTGGAAACAGAGTGGGAAGCCATTTAGGAAAATATTATTCTATGTAGACTCGATCGGGATTTGAACCCGGATCTCCCCGTCATCAGCAGACCAGTCTAACACAACTTTGACGCCTTAGACTATTCGGCCACTGAAGCTGATGCCTAACTTTTGTAGTTGTTGTATTATACAAGGCCCGTTGATTCGACATGCGTCTGTATTGTATCAGTAGCCTTCAAACCCGCTTTGGTAGCCATATGGTCTAAGGCGTCACTCACGTGATTGGATCGACTGCCGATGACAGGGAAATCGGGGTTAGAATTCTGGTCGGGTGGGCTGAGGGTGGTTTTTCCAATATGGTTTTCCACTCGCCCTCCACGCAAATACGGGTGCACTTACTTTTTTTTTTGTTAATTTGTAAGAAAAAATAAACTTGTGTGTTAGGGATTTGGCTGCAGTTTACTATTAACAACTATGAGTCATCAATATCCAAGTTAACAGATAGAAATGATAAAATAAGGAATTCCAATCCGTCCGCTAAATTGGAATAACCACATAGGTGCCCTTTGTGTCGGGTTCTATTTCCCTCTCCGGGTATCATTTTTAAACTAATTTAAATTAACTTTGTATTCGTGATTTGCCCTTTTTCTACATTATTATTATTATTACTATTATTATTATTAGCACCAGGTCTTACTACCCGTTCGGGTTATACGCACTTACGCTAATATGTAATGGTAGGGTGATTGTGAGATGAAATGGAGGACCTACAGTTTAACGTGGAATCCGAACCACGGTGGAGGCCTGGCATTCCTCACATTCACAAGTTGTGATTAATACACATCTTGTCAGAGGTGAAGGAAGGGTTTGGCAATCAGATAAATCTGTGCCGGGACCGAGGATTGAACCCCGGTTTTATTAATAGAAAAAAGTGTAAAAATGTGACATTAATTCATTTTCAACGACTTTTTAAGCATATTTGCGGAGCTTGACGAAAAAAGAGCGCTATATTTAACCTTCCTCTGTCAAATACAGTAATTTTTTTTTATAGACTCACAAAATAAAATGTTAAGATATTTGAGAACAAGCAGCGAGCTTTCATCTTTTCCTTGAGATGAGAAGTTTCATATAGTTTTCTTTCCCCTCTTTCTTACTGACATGACAAAGGGTGGTTTTAGGGTGATGACCGAAAGGGAGTATAAGATTAGACAAACTAGAGAAGTAGCTCCAGAACGTGTGGCCTGACACTGATTGGTAGTTTCTCGACGACGACCTAGGTGGCCGTTCTGAGAGCCCCTACCTCAGGCCATCCAACCCTCTGGAGCGGGTTTGACTACTATAAACGGCCAAACAAAGGCTGGTCCGCCTCCAACCACCATCCACAGTTTCCGAGGTCCTGACTCTACCGGAAAGGTTCTCGAATGAACCCGGGGCCAAGATTCAGGAAATCCGACAGTGCTAATGACCCTGTCCTCTAGTGAATGTGTCCGCCGAGGCATGTCTTCTCAGAGCAGGTGAAAACAAGAAGCAGACGTCTGGAATGGCGCGTGGAGGGCTTTATGATGGAAAGATGAGGTCCCTAGTTCACTATACACGCGCTGAGGCGGAGCCCCTCGGTCAAAATACTATAAGCCGACAGCGTTCCCCAAGCGTGACTAGGGATGGATGGGGTTTCAAATCTCTGACTGTTTATTTTGTCATCACGTACTACTATCCATTCGGGCTATAAGTGTATGAAGTAATTACACTAATATGTTGGGGATATTGCAGGTTGAATTTAGAGATAGTGTACCCGCATTTGAGCAGAGGTAGAGTTTAAAATAATTGAGAAAAAAAACATCCCCAATATACCCGACTGGGGTTTGAACCCTGACGTTATAACCTGAAGCATAATATATTGGTTAAGATTTTGCCAGCTACCGCAGCTATACAATGGGTACAAATAGATTATATTAGTTAAATTGAGTTAATTGTATAAATTTAATATTGAGTTTTTAAGGTAAAATATTAAAATATATGTAATATTTTAATAAATTTTTGAATCTTAAAAATCTTCATATTAAACCGGTATTAGATGCTCTATTATTTTAGATGTAAAATTTATTTAAACTAGTGCATCATTAGATAATTAATGGTCTTTAAACTCAAAGAATTGGCGGTATTTTTATCATTTTTAAATGAATCTGTCTTATAAATGATAATCCACCATATATCAGTCTTAAGTCTGGACTATCATGTTGTATACCACCGCTAACAGAATATTTTATTGGAATTTTAATATGTATTATTTAATTAAAAGTTATTTTATGCCGAGGCGCAGTTGACACTTAAGAGGTGGGTTATAAATAAGTTCTTGATATTTTTTATTAAGTTTTAGTGTAACCCTGCTCGCTATTGAAGACTAATTCTAAGAAAGATGTAGTAGTTTTCAATGTGCTGGAGACAAGTCCTAGCTTAAAGGTCAGGACACTCTTCAACACGTACTGACGGTCAGTACAGTAAGTCTCTACTCGATAATTAGTAAATATAACCTTCTTCTCGTCTGTTACACCGAAACCAAAGGGCCAGTTAATTAAAATCTAGACACATGTTTCAAAGGAGAGGGAGCTATCGAGATGGCCTCATCTTCAGAAGGTTCCATTCACTGAATCCATCACCACTGTTCGAGGTCCCGCTGACCGCCACTGTACAGGTTGCACACTTGTCCTATAAGTTATGAGACACAGGTATGACGTCACGTTGTAGGGAGAGAAATTAGGTGGGATTTAATCCCGTATTTATAGTCTAGTCACGGGGATTAACCAATATCCTGGTATAGGAAAAACAAGCGATTCACTTCGGTGGCCGCATGGTCTTACGCGCTACTCTCGTAGTGGACTAGACTGCCGATGACGGGGAGATTGAGGTTCGAACCTAGGTCGGGTGTACTGAGGGTGGTTTTACCTAAATGGTTTCCCACTATCCTTCCACGCAAATGCAGATACACTTCTTATAAAATATAACCTTCCTCTTTCCTAAAACTATCAGCGTAATTTAGTACATAAGCATATAACCCGAACGGGTAGTAATACGCGGTGATGAAAAATAGTATAAATTAAAAATATAAAACATAATCACTTTTATAGTTTCCTAGCTAATAGTATTTCCGTGTGGATTTTCACAGCTATCGTTTTCCCGGAATAAAACAACCACCAAATCTGATTGTCTTAAGGTCGGTCTTAAGGTCGAACTGCCGACAAGCTTCCGGTCAGGGTAGAAGAACTTCCAGCTAATTAGTATCTTTATCTCGCGTCGGACTCTAAGGATGAAAGGAAAACTGTGTCATGATGACTTCACTAATGAGCATTCTCTCATTAACGTACGGACGAGACTACGTTCGTGAAAACTAGTACAACCATGATTACATTCTCATGTAGGTAAAGTATTGCAATCGTGAAAATACCAGCCTCGTGGTATATTGATCAAAGTCCCTGGTTGCTGACCTAGAGGTCCCGTGTTCGATTCCCGACTGGTATCCGGGGGATTTTTATCGAAAGGGGAATAATTCCTATGGTCACCAGGGCTTGGTTAGTTAAGCTTAAGTTACGTTCAACCACTTCGTTGGCCGCATGGTCTAACACGCTACTCTCGCAGTAGACTAGAATTCTAATGACGGGATATCGAGGTTCTAATCTCGGTCAGGTATACCGAGGGTGATATTTTCCAAAATAGTTTTCCACTCTCCCTCCATGTAAATGCGGGTGCGCTTCCTCTAAATATAACCTTCCCAATCCCTAAAACCATTAACATAATTTTTAGTACTTAAGCGTACAACTGTGCGGTGCTTAAAAAAACCTATATTTAAGATCTTCATTGGCTCTACACCGTAATATTCACCAACATCCTCCTCTCATATCATCGAGACATGGTAAGAACCTCCATGAACAACGGTACATAAGTACTGACTAATCTTTCCGCAAAATGAACAACATATTGATGTAGTCCAGACACGCCATTATTATTATTATTATTATTATTATTATTGTTTATTATTATTATTATTATTATTATTATTATTGTTATTATTATTATTATTATTATTATTATTATTATTATTATTATTACTATTAATATCGTGATAATTTTCCAACTTCGGGATTATGATGGAATCCTTACGTTTTATGTGCCCCCGAACTCAAAAATATTGGTCTTATAATTTTACAATAATGATGGCAACTATCACAAAATAGCCAGATAAATGGCTACTACAAAATCTATGAAGCGCATTCGTACTGTAATTATTTTCATCCTTGTTTTGTGAATAGTCAAACGTTACCAGCAACAAAAATTAAAATGTATATGATACGCGAATGATTTATCTTTGTTGAGCAATAGTAAGGAAGTTCTGACAAGAAATACAGAAATTTTACTAGAGGCTAGTAAGGAGATAAGTTTAAAAGTGAACGCTGAACAGACAATATGTGAACACAGAGAACGCAGATTGTGGATGATAATTTAGATATTACCGCGAGCAACATATAATTTGACAGCATTTATGAGTTTAAATATTTGGGAACAATTTTAACTAGCAATAGCCACATTAGAATGGAAATTAGAAGACGAATACTGTCGGGAAATGCATGGTACCTCTCGGACAGTAAGTTGTTGACATTTCGCCTACTGTCAAGGAATGTAAATCTCACAAAACAATAATCATACCGGTTGTTCTTTATGGGTATGAATGGTGGTCTCTTACGTTACCCGACGAAAACAAATTTAGAATGTTCGAAAGCAAGGTGCTTAGGAAGATGTTTGGTTCAAAAAGGGTTTAGATTACTGGGAATTGGAGGGGTTACATAATTATGAGTCACATAACCTGTACTAATCACGACTTTGTTAGGATAATCAAGTCTCGTAGCTTACGGTGGGTGGGACATGCAGCGCGAATGGAAGAATCTATAACCTTGTTCAAGGTAGTGACTGACAAACCTCAATGGGAAGAGACCATTGGGAAGACCTAGAGAGAGATGGGAGGATAACATGCACCTGAAAGACTACTTGGCTTATTCACTAAAATAGCCAGTAGGAATCTTCCCACCAAAATGTAGATTAACAAATTCCGTGGAAGAATATATGTCTCTCTGGAATAGGAAACCAGAAAAAGGAGATTTTGGAAATTGAGACCAATGTTGTCCAGGTGCATGTGGTAGAGTGAGTGTGTATACTCGTCAGAGGAAGAGGGAAGGTGTTATCAGCACAGACTAGACATTGGTGTCTGAGTGGAGCAATGGTTGATTGGACACTTTTCACGTGAGAGATTGGTGAAATGAGCACTGTCAATTCTATAATAAAGTGTAAATAGGTAGATTGGGCACTTCATAGTATAATGTTAATTGTAAATGAATACAATAAATTGCCAGCAGACTACAATTCAGTATAATCCATTCAGCTGTACGTTGGCTACTCCGTACACTTCGTCCGAGGTAAAACTAATTCTTAGTGAAAGATGGAGCAAGGTAAGGTTAGGTTGGGCTCAATCCAGCTTGGGAGAGAGATCGTATTGAAAGGTAGCAGTACCCAATACACCTTGGGAGGGAGATCGTATTGAAAGGTAGCAGTGCCCAATACACCTTGGGAGGGAGATCGTATTGAAAGGTAGCAGTACCCAATACACCTTGGGAGGGAGATCGTATTGAAAGGTAGCAGTGCCCAATACACCTTGGGAGGGAGCTCGTATTGAAAGGTAGCAGGGCCCAATACATCTTGGGAGGGAGCTCGTATTGAAATGTAGCAGGGCCCAATACATCTTGGGAGGGAGCTCGTATTGAAAGGTAGCAGGGCCCAATACACCTTGGGAGGGAGATCGTATTGAAAGGTAGCAGTACCCAATCCAGCTTGGGAGGGAGATCGTATTGAAAGGTAGCAGTGCCCAATACACCTTGGGAGGGAGATCGTATTGAAAGGTAGCAGTGCCCAATACACCTTGGGAGGGAGATCGTATTGAAAGGTAGCAGTGCCCAATACACCTTGGGAGGGAGATCGTATTGAAAGGTAGCAGTGCCCAATACACCTTGGGAGGGAGATCGTATTGAAAGGTAGCAGTGCCCAATACACCTTGGGAGGGAGATCGTATTGAAAGGTAGCAGTGCCCAATACACCTTGGGAGGGAGATCGTATTGAAAGGTAGCAGTGCCCAATACACCTTGGGAGGGAGATCGTATTGAAAGGTAGCAGTGCCCAATACACCTTGGGAGGGAGATCGTATTGAAAGGTAGCAGTGCCCAATACACCTTGGGAGGGAGATCGTATTGAAAGGTAGCAGTGCCCAATACACCTTGGGAGGGAGATCGTATTGAAAGGTAGCAGTGCCCAATACACCTTGGGAGGGAGATCGTATTGAAAGGTAGCAGTGCCCAATACACCTTGGGAGGGAGATCGTATTGAAAGGTAGCAGTGCCCAATACACCTTGGGAGGGAGATCGTATTGAAAGGTAGCAGTGCCCAATACACCTTGGGAGGGAGATCGTATTGAAAGGTAGCAGTGCCCAATACACCTTGGGAGGGAGATCGTATTGAAAGGTAGCAGTGCCCAATACACCTTGGGAGGGAGATCGTATTGAAAGGTAGCAGTGCCCAATACACCTTGGGAGGGAGATCGTATTGAAAGGTAGCAGTGCCCAATACACCTTGGGAGGGAGATCGTATTGAAAGGTAGCAGTGCCCAATACACCTTGGGAGGGAGATCGTATTGAAAGGTAGCAGTGCCCAATACACCTTGGGAGGGAGATCGTATTGAAAGGTAGCAGGGCCTAGTCCACCTACGCCCGTCTAAGGGCCAGTTTAGTAGTCAGACTGAGTACTCCTCAAGCTTGGTGCTATACTAAATACAATACGACACCTACCTAAATTAGAATGGAATGAGCCAGTTTTACACGCGAAACTGGCCCATTCCATTCTGGTCGAGGTAGGTGTCGTCCTTCATTTAGTATAGTGCCAAGCTTGAGGAGTACTCAATATGACTATAAAACTGGCCCTAAATGTGACAGTGTGCCAAGTCAAGATGCAACCCTGTTCTCAAAATAACTCCTAAATAACCAATACGCCAACGTCGTTAATGGGCTATCGATCCATTTTTTTTATTATTTTTTTTTGCTGGCAGACGAATACGTAGTGATTTAAAAAGTGAGAACTAGGGTTGAGAGGTGGACGGCTGTACTTTGGTCAGGCAATTATAAGGCAATAAAAGTCACGGACCTGAACGAACCCTCCCAACTCTGAACTTGACCTTGATGTCGTCTTGCTCTGTCGCACCGGTTGGACAGGGGAAGTTCTTCTCGCAAGAGCACCTTAAAAGGGGAGGGGTGGGGTGATACCCTCAGAGAGAATTCTGCGCATGTTCAATGCAACCTTAGCGTTAGGCGTCGAAAATCGAGTGATCATTATTTTTTTTCTTCTCATTTTTGGGGATAGTTACTTCAAAAAATCCCTTTTATTTTATTGTGTTGTTGGTTTTACAAACATTTCTACTTGTTTTTTCGTGTTGAGCTAGACTGCCGAGGACGGCGAGATTGAGGTTAGAATCTCAGTTGGGGAGACTGGGGGTGGTTTTCCCTTAATGGTTTTCCACTCTCCCTCCAAGCAAATGTAGGCTCACTTCCTCTAAATTTAACCTTCCTAATTCCTAACCCATTAGCGTAATTATTACTTAAACGTCCAACCCAAACGGGTAGTAAGACGCGGTGTTAAATAATAATAATAATAATAATAATCATCATTGTAATAATAATAGTTTTTGATGTGTGTTTTTGTTTTTGTTTAGTACCGCATCTCACTCACCACCCGTTTGGGCTATAAGAATATCTACTAATTTGTTAGGGATGAGGAATGTTGGATTTAGAAAAGGTATAAACACACTTTCGTGGAGAGAGAAAGTGAAAGCCATTGGGGGCGGGGTGGTGGGTAGTTCAGTTCACCCCCGAATGGGATTTTAACCCCGATATGTCCATCATAGATAGTACAATCTATTGCTAAATTGACGCCTTAGACCATCCAATCACTGAAACGCTTTATTTCTGCCTGTTGCCGTGTGACAACACCTGTTGGTTGGCCTCTTTAGTTGTTTAGTAAGGTCCTTAAGCAAAGCGGGCATGGCTACGAGCGGCTTTCAACATCCTCCGTCCAAACCAGTTCTGTTCAACCATTTTTGTTCGCGTACCACACAGATATAATTATTTCTCTTCCACTTAGTAACTCCCAAAGTTGTTGTTGCATATTGTAAACTATACATATTCTATAATCTACATCCAAAATAGTTAAAATAAATTACATCCAAAATAGTGCAAAAGAAGTTTTAAATGAGAAATGTACATATATATTTCTCTGGTCTAACTTTTAAATTATTTATAATTATATGTTTAATTACATATATATCATTAAAACACGTATTATTTTATTCTTATTTTATATATATTTAAAAAAATATGACCCCTATAAGACTACCCCCTGTACCCATGGGGGTACGTGTCCCCCAGTTTGAGTACCACTAATCTAAACTACCCAAGCCCAGGAAAAATACATTGTAAAAAGGGATGAAAAAAAGTTAATTTGTATAGTGTGAGCTGATATTATTAATATGTCTAAAAACAGTTTGTTTGAAATAAAACAACTTCCTTGGTCAGAAAAACTAAAGATTGTCGCAGATAAATAAAAAAAGAAGATAAAACATCCTCACCCTTGCGTGAATTGTCTTCGAACACAGTCGGTGTTGTTGTCGGACAATCGTAACGCGACCTTGGAGTGTTGAAAAAAAAACACGAGTGGTCACGGTATTTGCCCTAATTTCATCGAGTTGTTCTCATTCTCCCGCCTTGCATTCAGAATTAGAGAGTCCATTGCATCGTTACACCTTGTTTGGTACACGTGCACGATATTGCACTGGGGGAGACCCGTTTCCGGTACTTCAAGGTCGGTCGTTGTATACAAAAAGAGTTTATATTTGCGTGTTCATTTGGTTTATTTTTTACGTTAGGGTGAACTGCAAGTATAGATACAAATTTTAACGTATTATGGGATTTAAAAAAAAACTGATAAATAATTTCAATTACACTAGAGTTGCGATTATCCGGCCCCGGTTCTCGGTACTAACAAATGCGTTTTAAAATAAACAAACCGGTACATATCCACGATAAAACATTTACCAAATTTATATTGTAATCCATTTGACGCTATATTAATTAAACTTGTTGTTCTTGCTTTGTAGCCGATGTCCCATTTACAAAATAAAGTACTGTATAGTAAAGATTTTAAAAATTTATTTCTCGTTTAATTTTTGCCATCCCTATAAAACTACTGTATTCCTATTTATATCGCAATCAGAAAATGGGCATATTCTGTTAAAATAAAGTTAAATATTCTGTGAAAATTAAAAAAAATTAAGGCAAACCTATATTGAACATTATTTACACTAGTATTCCGTATTATCTGTTATCCGGCCCGGAGCACCACTTTAGGCCGGATAATCACGACTCTAGTGTAGTTAGCAATTTGTTTTATCAATGCGTCCCACTAGACGCTTGGGTTGAACGCATGCATATTTTAAAATTATTATTATAAGTATTTAACGTGTACATTTTTAACCGACTGATTATATCAGCACATGACTTATAAACTAACTCTAATCTAGAACGGACACCCGCCAACCCTTTAATTCATCGCTGTGAGAGGGGAAACTCGCATTTCCCCAATGATAAATGTTTCGGCCATGCCAGGAATCAAACCCGGGACCCTTAACTTAGTAATAAGAGAATCAATCGACTTATCTGAGGTGTCTTAATGTATGTATATTAATTACGTTAATTTAATAGGGATGAGGAAGGTAAAGTTTAGATTAAGTGTACTCGCATTTGCGTGGAGGGATATTGGGAAACCATTTAGAAAGAAAATAATTTAAAAAATGCATCAAATAAAGATTCAAACCCCGAGCTCTTTGTCATTGGAAATGTAGTTTAATGTGGCATGCGACTTATGATGAGGATAATGTTAATTAGTTAAGAAAATCTTTCAAATTGTTCATGGATTTTTTTTTTCATCACCAAGTTTTACTCTCTGTTTAGGTTATACGATGATAATTTACTCTAATGGGGTAGGTATGGATAAGGAAGCGTTTTAGACGAAATCTACCCACATTTGCCTGGAAGGAGACTGGGAAACCGTTGAGTAAATACCACCCTCAGTAGACCCAACCGGGATTCGAACCCCTGTCTCCCAGTCATCAGCAGGCTATTCCAACACTATAGTGACACCTTGGAACCATGGTTCTGAACCTTTAATTAATCTTGGCCCCCTAAGTATCCTAAAATATTTTAGTAGCCCCCTTGTTTTTACTAATATTAATTACCTATTAGGATTTATTCTAAAATAGTGGCTTTATTTACTGATTATAATAATAAACAAATAAAAAACAGAAATTAACTTAGCTAAATGTATCTAATGTACCTCTGCTGTTGAACACTTCCCACTAATTTGTCTATTCTTGTTTCGATTGTATTACCTAATGCTATTCGCATGCAAGAGTCGATTCGGAGTCGATTTCACTGCTTCGTTTTAATATTTACTACTGTGTAAATACCTTTTCACATAAATAAGTAGAAACAAAGGGCAGTAAATTTTGAATGACGATGGTAAACAGATGGGGATTATTTGTATTATCCGTGATATTATCTGTGCTTCTCCTCCACTTCATTACCCCGGAAAATCGAGAGCCTACTATTTACATGCTTACGATCATCGAATTATTTCTTCCAAAACTTAAATTTTAAGATAATTGATTTAAGTAATGAGCAAATAACATTTTAAATTACTTTTTCGAGGCCCCCCCAAACAACCTTTCATGGCCCCCCGGTTAAGAATCGCTGCCGTAGACCATTCGGCCACTGAAGCGAGTCCCCCGTTGTAGTCCAGTGTAGAGCCATAAACGTGGCTCGTCTCTCCCCACGAACGATCGAGTCTCGTTGGAGTCTGGCTAGTACGAGCCATATTAGGTGGCTCCATGGGACTGTATCTAAGGGTGTATGACCAGCTTAAGCTAAGAATGACGATCATATATGGGAGATTGGTTAGGTTTTGCAGGTAAAGATGTTAATATTTTAAATTGTTGATTTTAATACAAAATAATTACAGTTTACAAAATAATATTAACATAAGATGTACAATTACAATAAATATAAGGTACTCTTGACTAACCTTTAATTAAACCTGTATATTGCAAATAAACTTATCCCGTTTGAATATATTTATATTTTTTCTTAAACAAGAGAAATTTATTTGAAAACATGTTACTAATACAAATAAGGCCGTTTTTAATGGTGGGAATATTCAATGGAATGGCAGCTATCTAGAATATTTAAATTCATTTTATGATAAATACTTTAATCTGAAAATAAAAGCAATTAGCCTTTACTTTTAAATGAATGCATCACTAAATTAAGTTAATGCCAAATTTAAGACTAGCTAGATGTCCTAAATAAAGGGACAAAACTAGCTGTATATTTTTGTAATAAAACATGTTGTTAAACACCATATAGAAATGCAATTAATTAAGTTCGATTTTCTTATGGATATTGTAAATGAAATAATGTAGAATATTCTGTACTGATGCCATTCCATTTCATTTCTAAACATGTCCAACCAAAAAATATCGCTGCCCATCAAAACTACCCCAAGCCACCACCAATGAATAATACTGTACTCTTAAGTTTATTGATGTAGGCTTGTTGGGAACATTTTAAAGGTTTAGTGCAATAATGTTCTACACCACAACAGTTAAACAGCTATAGTTAGTGTTTAATTGTGTTCCTATATTTCCTTACATAGAGAAACAAGATAATTTTAGTTGATTTTGAAAATTGAAAGTTTTTATCACATTAGAGAAAGAGTAATTATTTAGTATTATGAATTTACTTATTTTTTTAAAATCTCAAATAGTTATAATATCTCAGAATTACTATTTTGTGGCGTACAATATTATTGCCCCAAATCATTAAATTATAGATACTAACATAAAATATAATATACAGTACGATTTACTAATAAAGTCACACGAGAAAATCACACAATATAATTTACAATTCCCTGTAAAAGTGAGTCATAGAAACATTAATTCGATAAAAAAGGGTCAAACATGATTTGATCAATAAGTTACGTTTTTTTTATTGATTTAAAAAATAAAATAAATAAAACACTTAATAAATATTTGAGACAGTGAACGAATAAAACAATGTAATTCTCACAAATGTGTAATGTAAGTTTTTTTCGGGGGGGAGGTGGGGTTGGTGAGGAGGGGAATACCCCCAGTTCATCGTTGGTGTATTTTCAGTCTTTCAAACAAGTCAAACGTAACAAGGTTACTCCTTCTAACGGCCAATGGCGTGTTTATGGTAATAACTACCGAAACAACTTTATATATTTCTAGTTTTAGAGGAACAACAGTATGAATCACAGGAAATACGTTACAACCGGATGTTAAATCACTTCAAGTCGTTGGTTGATAAGACAACAAAAGAGTGTGCTTGTCATTTTGCAAGGTTAGAGGGATATTATATTTTGTGTGATTACTGAAGTGGAACTACTAGTGGTCTTTAAAGCGTAGGAGATGATTCGGTGGCTGCATGGTCTAAGGCGTCACTCTCGTGTTATACTAGACTGCCGATGGCGGGGAGATCGGGGTTCGAATTCCGTTCGAATGTATTGAGGGTGGTTTTTACTAAATGGTTTTCCACTCTCCCTCCACGAAAATGTGGGTACATTTTCTCTAAATGCAATCTTTCTCATCCCCATGTCATTAGCGTAATTAGTATAAATGCGTATAACCTGAACAGGTTGCTATAAAAATAGTAGGCTACCTGAATTTTTAGTTTTTCAAGAGTGGTAGCACTGTATGAAAGGCTAATCACATGAACTTTTTTTTATTTATAATGAATAGTGACTTAGAAACTTTTAATCGTTTTATACGTTAAAATTTCATATCTAAGGTGGGATTAAAAGAAGCGCGTTTTTTTACAAACAAACAAAAATGGCCAAAAAAATAAAAAGTTTATTCAGTATAACGGTTTAGTATAATTTTCTACACATAGTAATCTCAACAGTTCATAAATATTAATCATGACCATCAAGGACCTTGACAAAAATTATTTCCCCTCATTTAAAAATTTCTGTTTGAATACAAAATATATGCCCATGACAAAATACACAAGAACTATTGATATTAATATGTGTATAAAACTAAACTAAACTCATATACTGACGCAATAGTTAATTTATTTCGACTCAGAAAATGTTGGCAATTCGGATAGTCGATGTTCTAGTGTATTTGATTCTAAGTTCTAAGGACTAGTTGTGGTGGGTGTCCTAAAAATAAGTTAGACAGTCTTTACCGACATTATAACGCACAACCAAAACACTTTTCTTCTATTGCCCTCAAATGAGTTTTATTTAGATATCCGGCATGTTTATGTGAGTGTTTATTAGCAAATCTGACTTTTTTCCGTAATGTTGGTGACAGACTTGTTTTAATTTTTTTTGTATTTAACACCGCGTCTTACTACTCGTTCGGATTACACGCTTAAGTACTAATTACGCTAATGGGTTAGGAATCGGGAAGGTTGAATATAGGGGAAGTGAACCCACATTTGCGTGGAGGGAGAGTGGAAAACTATTTAAGAAAAAAGCCTCAGTTCACCCGACCGAGATTCGAACCTCGATCTCCCCATCCTCGGCAGTCGAGCTCATCATGACTAGCGCGTTAGCTAAATACACCATCGAGGCGGGTGACAGACTTGTTCCTAATGAACTGGGATATCTACCCCAACCCTCCTCAGTAATGTGTTTTTAAATCCTCTCTTTCAAGCGAATGCCATCACAGCTCTAGCTATTTACTGACATTTAAATAGAAAGTAGAAATATTAAGGCCACCATGTGAAGAAAACTAAACTCTAGGTTTCTACTGGAGAAATATTAAATGTATTATGACAAAAATAAGTGTTGTTATAAAAAGTGTAAAAACACCCTACATAAACACCGCAAGTTTTCTTTCTTTCTTCAAAATGTTTCAAAGATGCGAAGGTTATTGTGTGTGTCGAAGTCAAAGCTAAGGAGATTTGACCTTCAACTTCAGCATTTTGGAAGCATTGTAAAACACTATTGAATGTTATAGTACACACCCCTCGTTTATCAAAGTTTTATTACGAATTAAACAAGTGGCGTGTTGTGGAGTGTTGACAGATTAAGCAGAGATTATTAAATACGTACCTGTTATATGTTCTCGCCAACTTGTTCCTCATTTAACAAAACATACAGATGCTGACTGCTTCGAATGATAATGTATTTTCATTTATATCCGACCAATTAGAGAGTGATGAGAACATTATTCGTAGGTACGGTTCAAACTAACTCTGCTTACCCCGGCAACACTCCACGACACGCCACTGAAGTAAACTAAAGGCCTCTGAACATATTGTATGAAAGCATTTAGGAGTGGTAGATAATAAATACGACATTCTAATAACACCTCACCTTGAAGCAACAAATCACAAAATTAAAAAAAAAACTAAGGTAAACTACGTATCACACCTTAACACAAAATACAACACTTTTTAAACCTTCCAAATGTTAAGTATACCCCACAACCATTTCGAGGCTGGCTTTCGCTAGCCCATGTAAACCAGATGCATTTCAATGAAATAATCGATACCTTGATAAATAAATGAAGACAACTTAACTTATTTACAAGAGGCGCTAATGTTTCTCGTTTTAATCGTTGGGAGCGCTATCGAACATCAGCTTCCTGACGAAAATTTAGTTTGGTCTAGAAAACGGACGTCACAGAAATGTATAGGGCTTTAACAATATAATTATATTATTATTTTAATTTAAAAAATTACGGTTACAACATTATTTGCCTAACATCAAGTTCAGTTCAGTCTATATAATTGTTCCAAACCAAAAAAAAAAAAAGTAAGAGTAAAAAATATATATTTCTTTTTGCACAAATAGGAATTTGATTTAATTTTACCGACGCCCCTTATTTATATAATATAATACTTAAGATTTTTATTTATTTTTTATATCAGCACATGACTTAAAAATTAGTTTAACCTAGGATGGTACATGTAATAGTAGGCTACACAGTCTCAGCGCTCAGATATTTACTAATCGCATAGCAGGATGGACTAACTGGTTTACAAAAAGTAAATATCTTCGTCAAACATACCCCCGGGATCAAACCAAAGTCCCCTAGACGCGTGATTGACCCTTCTCTTATAAATATAGTAGGATTCTGGTAGGAAGGATATTATCTGATAATTACAAAAGTTAATTCTTTTATACATCAAATTATCTGAGATGTAGCTCTCGCTGTTGATAGATATTATAATTATCTATAAAATAATATTACTACCTACTAATAAAAAGTTTTAGAGATGGGATGTTCGGTTCCGCAAATCCCATGGGTTTTTTATTTTTTTTTATTTGAAGTATTTAACGTGCACTTTATTAACCGACTAATTACATCAGCACACGATAATTTTAAAGAGTGAGATTGAAAGAGCCTTCCAATTTTACCGGGAAAAGTATTTTGGTATACCTTCCAGATTTCCTTTACTTATCACAACCGACCATCGGCTTTACTTCCGCTCCGAAGGAAATTGTGGTACAGATTTTTATCGTCCAAGAAAAACCCGTCGACCCCAGTCGGGTTTGAGCCCACGAACACCGGTTACCGAGACTAGCACTTTATCTCAAGACCACCGAGAT
>CABFWO010000261.1:205016-219152 GCA_902155825.1 Timema genevievae | reverse complement strand
CCCCCCCCCCCCCCCCAAAAAAAATCAATGTTGACTAAAAAAGGTTTGTGCTTGTTTTTTTAAATTTCTTGGATCGGAGATATCGAGGTTTGAGCCCCGGTTGGATATACTGAATTTTTTTCATAATGGCTTTCCACCCTTCCTCCATTCTTATCGGGATGTATTTCCTATAAATCTTGTTTTATTAATTCCTACCACAAACATATAAATAAACCACTATCCCGGACGGGTAGTAAGACATTCTAAACCTTTCTTCCTACTAGAATCCTACTATACTCCTCCCTTTGGGTCATCCGTCAAACATTTCTGCGCGTCCGTTTCCTTCTTGACCCTGTCCATGATAAGAGCTTGAGGTCCAACTCATGAGAGTCCTCTCAGCGCATGACCCTGACGTAAGGCCACTGCGGCCGGTGTCCCAAGAACGGACTGTCCTGAACGACGAGGGTGTCCTCACTTCCGAACATGGCCAACTTGCGCCGGTAGTGGTTGGTGCGGCCGCGCATGAGCGTGCACAGCGCCACTGCGACTGCGCATAGGAAGATGAGCCCCAGGACGCCGAAAGCCAGCGCCATCTTGGGAGCGGACATGCAAAAGGCGCGCTCCCCGGTGGACGAGAAGACAGGGGCGGAGAAGTCTGGAATAAAGATGAGTCAGAACTGTTCACTTATGGGAATAGTTAAAAGTGATTAACTTCTCATTCCAGAAAAGTGAATGTATCGTAAACTAAATTCTGTAGTTCAGTCGTTTACGAACTACAGCCTGTAGTTCTGTTGTTCATGAACAACAGCTTGTAGTTAACTTATTTATAAACTACAGCCCATCGTTCAGTCGTTTTCAAACTACAGCCTGTAGTTCAGCCATTCATGGATGACAGCCTGTAGTTCAGTCTTTCATGAACAGTCATTTAAGAACTACATGCTGTAGTTCAGTGATTCATTAACAACAACCTGTAGTTCAGTCATTTAAGAACTACATGCTGTAGTTCAGTGATTCATTAACAACAGCCTGTAGTTCAGTCGTACATGAACTACAACCCGTACTTCAATTGTTAGCGAATTACAACCTGTAGTTCAGTCGCTCATCAACTACAGCCTGTAATTAGGTCGCAATTTAGTCTAACATGAGAGTGACGTGTTAGAGCATTTGACCGCCGATGTGGGTTTATCAATTTTTAATACTTTGTGATTATTTTTTGGTGAAAATGTTTTCGTTTCAGAGGTTTTGTAATCGTAGTCATAACATTATTTAGTTTTTCACATAGAAGTACACCCTGTATTAATTTTTTTAAAGACATTTCAAAGTTAAATTATTGTTTTTGAAAATATTATAAATGCGCGTAAATAAGTTCAAATGAAAGAAACGATTTTTTTTCAAGGGAATTTAAGCTTGAATAACAAAATAAAACAAATAAAATACAAAGGTTTGAGCTAGGAATTTGTTTGCTTTCAAAAATAAGAATTCGATAAAAGAAAATCAAGAAACAATAAAAGTAAATTTTAGTTAGCCCTCGGTGGTACTAATTTGCGTTCACTAAGCATAGCCACGTATTCGTTATATCACCATGCATTCTAAATACAAATATTGTAAACAAAAACAATGTTTAATTTCATAAAGTGACGCCAGATGTCAGCCATTTTTATTGACATAGTGGACGAACTATTGTGTTGTATTACGATGGCAATGAAGTGTTTCAAACTGTTGGATGGTTGGTAAAAGGGGAGAGGGGGGGAGGCACGGCGGTTGGCGGAGGTTAAAAAATAGATACATCAACCTGATTGCATGGCTGCCCAACTCGATGTTTTCAAGTCTTTGTCGGCTTCAAAAGACAAAAGGAATTTGCGCATGCGTCCAAGAGAGGATATTCAATACCGTGAGGAAAAAAATGGCGGGATTCTGTGTTTAGAAAATTTGTCTTCAAGCTTGGAGTGATGCTGCCAGCTCATGTGCATCATGAGGCTATAGTCTACAGTGTGTCCACACTGTGTCTAATAAATATATACTCTTATCTTTGATAGACTCGTTATGGTAACTATTTAAGATTTAGTTATAGTTTTACTAATTTTACAAACCAAATTCTACAAAATATAAACTTAAAAAAAATACTATTATAAATACGATTTTCACAGTCGAGGATTTGTTAATCAATGGAACCGTATTTACAGCAACCTAATTTGTTTTATATAAGTTAGCACCACGTCTTACAAGCATATTATGTGCTAATTACGCTAATTTGTTGAGAATGGGGAAGGTTGAATTAAAGAGGAAGTGTAACCGCACTTGCGTGGAGGGAGAGCGGAAAATCATTTGGGAAAAAACACCCTCATTACACCCAACCGGGATTCGAACTCCAATCTCCCCACCATTGGCAGTTTGGTCTACTGCGAGAGTGACGCCTTAGGCTATTTGGCCACCAAATCAGGTTTACTTATTATTATTATTATTTTTTTATTAAAATAGTAAGGATCGTATGGCTACGACTACAGAGCTAACGGGGAAAGCTAAGATTGATAGAGCACTGGCGTGATAAGACAAAGGTACCGAGTTTGATATCTGTGTCAAGGTGTAATTTTATTTCAAACTTGTATTTGAATTATTTTTGTGAACGTTTTATTGTCTATAACAAATATTAAATTTAATTAATATGATATAATAATAGATTATTTTAAATGCAATCGATATTAAGGTGGGAGGGGAGTGGAGGGAACGCTAGTTAAGGTCCGTCAGTATATTTGTAATTTTTTTAAATAGAAAAACTTTTTTTTTTGGGCCAAAATAAATAAAATGTTGATACAGTAGAAACAAAGAGTTCAATTCTCTTCACGTGGTGATATCAACAGTTGTTGAATATCTGTCATGAGCATAGCAGCATTAGATGACAAACTTTTTAAATGAAGATAAAAAGTTGTCAGACGCGCTAGCCGTGTTGAGCTTGACCACCGAGGACGGGGAGATCAAGGTTCGAATCTCGGTCGGGTGAACTGAGGGTGGTTTTCCTAAATGGTTTTTCACTCTCCCTCCACGCAAATGTGGGTTCACTTCCTCTAAATTCAACCTTCCCAATTCCTAATCCATTAGTGTTATTAGTACTTAAGCATATAGCCCGAGCGGGTAGTAAGACGCGGTGCTAAATAAAAAAAAATTCAAGACACTCTTGACAGATATTCAACAACTGTTGATATCACCATGTGAAGGAAATTAAACTATATATTTCTAGTGAAACAATATTTGATTTATTTTAACCAAAAAGGCTTTGAGATAAAAAAAAAACATGCAAAAACACTGCCCTTAACTCGCGTTTCCTAAATCCCCATCTTAATATGTAAAGCTTTGGCGTAGGCCTACCTATTCCCAACCTAATTTCAAAAATGCCTCAAAGTAACTGAGTCATTAGATCTATTTTTTTGTGTTCATACTTCAAGAGGAGTGTTTCTCATTTTAAACTTTTTTACAGATAATCTCAATTCTAAAAGCTTTAAGATAAACATACTCACCTTTTATCAAATTTTTTATACCTTACATTTATTTTTTATTATCTCCAAAAAGTGCCAAGACATTCCTTAGTAAACAGATGTACAATTTTTTTCATTATATATCATATTATTATTACTATGATTATATCAAACTTATCATTTTTTTCATTGTTTGTACTACTATCAAATAATGCTGTTCAAATTCCTTTGAGAGACCTTAGTTAAAAATTCCGGCGAAGTCAAACATTACTTTTAATCTTCAACTGGAGATCATTTTGAAATCACTTCAAGTTTGGTCTCAGGGGCTAATTATTGGTAAACATAATAGTTTAGAAAAGCGACACCAAAAATATTATTGTTCTGCGCCAATCACATGAGGACCATCGTATTTAGAGCTCAACTTTTTGTGACACACTGTGTTCCTTTGTTTCGTTAAATTATGAGCAAACAAGCCTGTAGTCATATTTAAATATAAACGAACTTTTTTCAACAGTTATAAGAGCTACTAAAACAACTTTTGTGCATTTATACGTCAAATAATGTGATCTTAAGCTGTCAATTTTGATAGATATTATCAGTAACTATAAAATAAAAAGTGCTTATATAGTCAAATATTGTCAATGTTGGCTAAAAAAATGTATGTTTGTATTTCCTAAAAGTTCCTTTTTGCAGAAATCATACTATAGAGCCCTGAATTCTTGCAGCATCTCAAATTTGTTCACAGTTCCGTGATCTTTCTCACTTTACCTGATGCGTGATGAACTCTAAACAAGAGGGCAGGAGATGATCCATGACCTTGCAAACTTCCAATCAACCGTCCCGTGGTTGCAAGCTTTTTTAAAAAAAGTTTTTGTTTCATTTATTTGAGGTATCAACGTGCTCTTTGTGAACTGACTGATTATATCATCACACGATATTTTTCTATGTGCGAGAGCGAAAGGGCCCACCAAATTTTCAGGGAAGGGTATTTTAACATAGAGGACGATTGGTTATCATAAAGCTCCAAGTATAAAATTAATAATTTTAATTAATAACTATCATAATAATAAAAAGAGGACTTGTAAAGAAAAACACAATTTTGATTAAAAATTTTCTAATCTTAATACATAAAGAAAAACCATAAAACAAAAAGTCACTGTCACAATAATAGTAATACTTATTTACATGAGCCTAAAATGTTTTAGTAGGTAATAATAGAAAAATATGTACGGTATTGTGATACAAATAATTGGTTATCTTACTAAACTCACTGGAGAGTTTTAGTTTCAAGCTTTTCTACCCATTAGAGCTAATATTAAACAGTTATTGGATTCGCCATTGCTTCCAGGGTTATTTTACATGCCACACCGACATAGGATTGACGCGATGGCTTTAATTACACTCCGAAGGAAGCTGTGCTACGGATTTTTATCTCTCAATAAAAATCTGTCGACTGTGGCTGGAGCACTTTACCCCAAGACCACTAAGGTCGAACCAATTTTACAACACTTTCGTGGAAGGAGAATGGAAAATCATTTAGTAGACCCGACCGGGATTCGAACCTTGATCTCCTCGTCATCAGCAGGCCAGTCAAAGGGGACGGCCAGACTGGGCGAGCTAGCGAGCGAGCGACAAAAATATAAAATAGAACACATTGGTTGTAATGAGAGGTGGCCAGACTGGATAGCGCGCGCTCGAGCCGGTACAGTCTAGTTTACAGGCGCCAGGCAATATTATTGTATGTTGGTTCATTGAGTGCTAGGAAAACTTCTCATTTTGACATTTTTATTATTATCGATAGGTTTAGCACATTTGCTACCAACGGCTTAATTTAATTGGTAAGATCATAAACCATACCTATACGTATATATGTGTATAAAACTGTTATGTTAAATTACTTCAATATTATCAAAGTAGGCCTTTACAAATAAGAACCACCTTTAGCGTGGAGAGAGGATGAGAAAACCACAACAATAAGTCACTTGTTAAAAACCACTCTCAGTTCACCGAGCCAAGATTCGGAGCCTCCTCGTCAACAACTATCGAGAGCTATCACGCGCTCGCTCGCCAGTATGGCAGAACCCTATTTGGTGCATATACTCACCGGTTCGGATCTTACTACAGTGTTGTTTAAAAACTAGAAGAGGATATAAACATGTCCATATGTTACCTGTTTCTCTCGTGGTACCCATGTCTCTCATCTCATCCAGTTCGATGCCCGGAGCGAGCACTTCGACGCTGTTGAACACCTCCAGTCGCTCCAAGACTTCGCCCTTCTCCCCCTGCTGGCAGACAAAACAACAAACAATGTATAAGTTCCTAGAAAGGGCTACCAACATAATCTGCCACTGAACAAAATATAACTTTATTTTTTAAAGATAGATATGTTTTAATATAACAAGAGGGTTATTTAAAGATTTTTATTTTACAACACATCTTACTACCCGTCCTAGCTATCCGCCTTGAACTATACTAATGGGATGAGGGAGGTAGAATTTATAGGAAATGTAACCAGATTCGCGTGAAGGATTAATGAGAAACCACTTAGGGAAACAAAACCTAAAGACACCCGTTCGGGATTCCAACCTCGACTTTCTCGTCACTAGCAACCCAGCTTATTGCTAACTTGACAACTTTGACCGTGTGACCACGAATTTGGGTGAAATGGTATATTAAAATGTAACTGACCAGCCCTATACCTGGGAAAGTCGGACAGTCAAACAAGTTATCTACAGGTTTAGGAGATTTTGGGGGATTTCAAATTAGTCTTAAATTAATTTATCTTTTGTGTATGAATTTGTTTTATGATTTAATAACTTTGTCTAGTTGAGGATTTATTTACTATTATTATTATTATTATTATTATTATTATTTATTTTAGCACCGCACCTTACTACCCGTTCGGGCTATACACTTTAGTACTACATTAATGGTTTAGGAATTGGGAAGGTTAAATATAGAGGAAGTGAACCCACATTTGCGTGGAAGGAGAGTGGAAAACCGTTTAGGGAAAACCACCCCTAGTTCACCCGAGCGAGATTCGAACCTCGACCTCTCCGTCCTCGTCAGTCTAGCTCAACACGAAACAGGAGCGTTAGCCAAATACGCCACCAAGACGAGTAATTGAGGATTTAAAATTTATTTTGTGAAGCGGGTTGCATCTAAACCTGACACAACTTAGCACTATTAAAACAGACACGCCAATGTACGAAACATAAAGAGAAATAATAGAATGGATAGTTCACCCTGCAAGGCTTCTTGTCTGTGCTCTTAACACTTCTCCTCTTCCTCTGACGAGTATACACACACTAGTTCCAATGAGTCTAAAACCAATATCATTGATGAGGGAACTTAAGGTCTTATGTAGAAAAGCCTCATCTTCGCTCTCTTTCACGCGATTAACTATTGCCAAGATTTCCTCGCTCTCAGTTATGTCGGGAGGTGGTGTTCTGACAGGGGCTGAAGCCCTCCCACCCCCCAGCTGAGGGCCCTTCCCGTAAAATTAAAAATATTACAAAAATATGGTTAGTACTATGTTCTGTTAGTTAATTAATTATATTTTATTTAATTATATTTAATATAAAACAAATAATGTTGTGCAGTAATTATGGCTTTTCAAAGGAATACGTACTTTTATTTTTTTTATTTTTGACTTTACTGTACATTTTTACCTAAATGAAAACTGGACCTGTGATACCGTAATATTTTCTAGAAATGTTTTAAGTCCTTACTCTTTGTAAATAAAGTTTTGAAGTGGGTACAATAATTGAAATTATTATTTTAGAGTGGTTATGTAAACACTATTGTCAGGAAGAGGGGAAGGGACAGTTGATATTATTAGGGTGTATATAACCCACCCCCACCAACTGCAAATCCTGGGTGTGAAGAAGAATGTGTAAACACAGACCTGTTAACCAGTGGAGTACACAGTGTCAGAGGTTAGGCCGAGGATCCGATTCACACCCTTTGAAACAAAAATTTTCACGGGGGAGAAACCCCCGGGCCCCCATTTTTTTAGGGGGCGTCGCTGATTCTCTATCTTTCTTATCCCTCTACTTCAAATCAAATTTCCAAATATTACAATAATTAAATATATAATGGTGCAATTATAAAAATTATTATGTAAAAAGCCCCTCTCACCCAGCTCAAAATCCTGGGTGCGCCCCCTGTAGTGCTGAGGTTAGGAGCTACTGGCAACCTATAATAATCAACGTTGCTGATATTGAGGGGAGATCGGTCACACAAAAAAAACGAGGGGATGACAACGTTGTTTCCCATTAGTAGCCATGCAGTTCCCTCAGAGATGCGACCCAGTGTAGGGTAGGGTGTTTTAACGGTGTGACGGTCTATCTATATTAAGCTGAGTCGTGTTTTTGTTTGTAGAACCAAGCGCTCAAACAAAGATGATAAACACGGAGCTAATCAACGAAGGTTAAAAAGGGTGTCTTTCTCTCAAACAAGTATCCCTGCCACGAATGATTTTCACCCTCCTCGAAGAACTGTTGAGATTACTATGTGTAGAAAATTAAACTAAATATATCTACTGAAGCAATATTTTATTTATATTGTCACAAAACAATTTTCTGTTATAAGAAATTGAAAAAAAAAATATCTTGAACTACCAGCATATTGATTGATCATCTGTTAAAATTAAAATAGAATGAATACTTTAACATAAGAAAGGGTAATTTTAAATCGTTGTTGCCAACTTACTTTTAATCTGGCTGTTCTCCTGACGTCAGAGCTGTTAGCAATTTCTCGTCCACACTCCACCTGCATCAACAAACACACAACATAAGTATTGCAATCCAAACATAAATGGCAGTGCACTTACTTACTCTATGGCATTAGGAACTAGAAAGTTAATTACCGCGCTTGCAAAAGTAGCCACCTATCCTTATCTCGAGCTAGTTCTATTGATTTCAGGTCCATTCTAATGTTACCTTCCCATCTGCTTCCAGGTATTCCCAATGGTCTCTTCCCATAGGGTTTGCCAGTCAATACCCCAAACAAGGTTCTATATTTTCCCATTCGCGCTGTATGTCCTGCCCACCGTAATCTACGAGACTTGATTATCCTAACAATGCCATGTGATGAGTACAAATTATGTAACTCATCATTACGTAGCTTCCTCCATACCAAGTAGCCTCATTTAGTTTTTGACCAAATATATTCCTAAGTACCTTGTTTTCGAACATCCTAAATTTGTTTTTATCATGTAAGGTAAGAAACCAAGTTTTACAACCAGAGAGAATAAATGGCAAAATTATAAATGACAGTAAGCTATCAATAAACGACTGATATTGTTTACACCCTGATAAATAAATTTTTTTAAATGCCTAGTGTTACAGAAACACTTACTCGGTTGGTTATAGCTAGGGATACATTGATTGTAAGTTTGAATATATTGGTAGTCTAAGGATTAGGAAGCTTTAATTTAGAGGAACCATCCGAATTTGCGTGGAGGGAAAGTTGAAAACCATTAAGAAAAAAATACTCTCAGTACACCTAACTGGGATTCAAACCCCAATCTCCCCGGCATCGGCAGGCCAGTAGCCTAGAGGAAGCAAGACTGAGACGGTGTGGGCCTTTAATGAGGATGGCGAAGGAGAGGATGCCAAAGAGAATGATGGAAGTGAAGTATGTAGGAAAAAGACCGCAAGGGATACCAAGAAAAAGATGGGAGGAACAGATAGCAGAAAGTGTTCAAGTGAGAAGATAAGAATGGAATAAAATAAAGGAGGAAGATTGGTGGAAGAATAGAGGAAGATGGAGGCATTTTACTAAACTGTAAACAGTTGATAATGATGATGATGGTGATGATGATGATGATGTTGATGGGGGGGGGGCTAACCTAATCATCCTCTTTTCCTGATAAATGAATCAATTCCATGACATGGTACAAGGAGTCGCTCTCGCCGTGGACTGGACTGCTGATGCCAGGGAGGTCAGGGTCCGAATCCCGGTTGGGTGTACCGAGATTTTTTTTTAAACGGTTTTCAACTCCCGTATGACAAAGCATAATTGTTTAAAGTTGATGGTTTATTATCGACTATGCGTATAACCCAAACGGGTAGTAAGACGCGGTGATGATGATAATAATAATAATAATAATAATAATAATAATATCGACTTATTAATTTTAGTTGACTGTCATTTCAAAGGAATGATTGCCAGTCACCTTAAATCTCCGAATTTAAGGTGGGATGCAAGGAAAGGTGAATTAAGGTCAGTGTTTTTGCCATTTATGTATGTATAAAAAGTTTCTGGCCAGAAATAAATCTAATATTTGCTTCGCAAGATAGGTTTAGTAATTTCAACAGTTTTTGAATATTTGCCATCGGCATTGTGGAATTTAATTTTTTTTTAATGAAGGTAGAAAGTACTAATCAAATCCTGTAATACCTATGCCAAATATTCTACAGCTGTTTAGACTACTATGTGTATAAAATGTAATTAAATGTATTTACTGGAGCAGTATTTGATTAAATTTGACCATACATTTTCTTTGTTATAAAAATTGTACAAATATGGAGCTGAAGTCACGTTTCCTTTCATTTTACTGCAAACATACTGTCTTTACCTCACGTTCTCTACACACCTAATTTAAGATAATTTGATAATATTAACTAACTTAGCTTAATTGTATAAGTGACGGTCAAAGAAATTACGTCTGTGATCACAAAAGTTAGTATTTCTTTTCAATAAGGAGTTCCCTTGGTCTTGTCAGTAACACATTCGAGCTCTAAGCCCAACTTGCTAGGATGGCGTACCTCAGAGCAGTCTCCCCTGCAGAGCTGCAACGTGCAGCGCAGGTGTAGACTGTCCCTATCGGGGAACTTAAAGGCGGAGAAGACAGCCTCCGCCACCTGGACGCGGCTGTGGGAACTACTACTGGCCCGGCCGGTGACGTCACTCCCCTCGTTGTCTGTAGTCTCCGTGGTGGTGATGAGGGAGGGTAGGATCAGTTCGTCCAGAGGACAGCCGACCTCGTCCAGGAGGCGTTGGGAGGAATCACCGACACCGTCGTGAGCCACGCAGTCCGTCACCCGGAAACCAAGGCCGTCTGGAACAGTTGGTCACAGTCAGCCTTCCATCCGTTATTTGAAAACTAGAAACTCATGCTGCTACAATGGCAGGATAAAAATATTACAACTGTATATACAGGATGTACTGTAAATGTAGGAAACGGTGTACAGGAAACAAAAAAAAAAATGAAAAATGTTAGGTAGAACTTTTTAATTTGAAGTCCAAGGATCCTATCTAAAAAAAAAATCTAAATATTTGAAATTCAAATGAACCATTTTCATGAGTACCTAGGCAGCTGACACACAATAAATTAATACTCTTTAAATATGCTATATATAATCACACATTATATATATGTTATAAAAAGACATATGCACAATAAATAAATACATACAAAACAAGATAAATTCAAACACAAAATATATTATTATTATTATTATTATTATTATTATTATTATTATTATTATTAACACCGCGTCTTACTACCCGTTCGGGTTATACGCACTTACGCTAATGTGCAATGGTAGGGTGATTGTGAGATGAAATGGAGGACCTACAGTTTAACGTGTGATCCGAACCACGGTGGAGGCCTGGCATTCCACACATTTACAAGTTGTGATTAATACACATCTTGTCAGAGGTGAAGGAAGGGTTTGGCAATCAGATAAATCTGTGCCGGGACCGAGGATTTAACCCCGGACCCTCAGCACAGAAGTCCGACACCTTACCCCTAGACCACCAGGTCACCCACAAAATATAAAAACTTGGAAAAGTTAGTATACGAAAATTGCAGAATTAAATCAGAATTGATGAAAGCCGAGGCAACACTTCCCCTATATTAGGCAACCCGCTCACCGCCGATGCTTAACATCCCGCTTTATCATTTACTACGTGTCTATAGGCTAAATCCATCTTTGACATTCTCGGCATATGGGGTGATTTAATAAAGATCGATAAGTTAGGTTTTAAATGAGGACAGACTCAAAAAAAATTAACAATACATGTTTGTACTCCAATGATGTGGAGTTGCTTGACATTATAGGAAATTCTAAAAAATGGCCACCTCTGGCCAGAATGCAAGACTGCAGTAGTTATGTCGTAGAATGCCGCACTCTTTCAAACATAACAAAGAGGTGTCTGTTGGATTCGTTGGCAGACTTATTGTATACCGGGGTAGGGCTAATACTCTAGATCTTGGCCATTCGACCTGATCTACCTCTGCTCTCCTGGCGTATGGAAGAATTAATTTCTGAGGTGGGGACACCAATAAGACCCCAGATGATAGGATGATACGTGATAGTGGAAAGCAGAGGGGACCTACAGTTTAACGTGGGTTCCGAACTACGGTGGGGGCCTGGCATTCCACACACCCACAAAGCGTGAAAGCACACACTTTCCCAAAGATGAAGGAAGAGTTTGGTAATCAGATAAATCTATTCCGGGACCGGTATTTGAGCCCCTAACACAGAAGTCTGACACCTTACCCCAAGACCACCAGGTCACATCCTTCTTAGATACGTTGACGAAGTATTTCAATGCTGGCAATGGGTGTTGCGTAAACAATATTGGTTTCAAGTGGCCATACGAATAAAAATATAATGGGTTTGGGAGTCTCGGGAACGTGAAGGCCAGCCAGTAGGTCTTGCACGACTTTTCCATTTGATATAAAATCGTTCATTCAAGAAATGTCTGTGTGCTCAGCTATAAAACGTGGCTGTATGGTATACAAACAGTTTAGTGGAACCAACTTATCTGTAGCTCGGAAGCAAGGTCAAATAGAACACATGTTTATATGAACTTTTTAATTGTTTTTGTGTCTCCTGTTCACCACTGAAGTGGGTCTCACATGTTTTGCTAATCCCTGTGTGTATCTATATTTTTATTTATTTATTTTTAGCACCGCGTCTTATCAACCATTTGGGCTAAACGCAGATGTACATTTTTTTAGCACCGCGTCTTACTACCCGTTAATGTTATACGCACTTACGCTATATGTGTAATGGTAGGGTGATTGTGAGATGAAATGGAAGACCTACAGTTTAACGTGGGATCCGAACCACGGTGGAGGCCTGACATTCTACACATTTACAAGTTGTGTTCAGGTTATACGCTTCTATACTAATTACACTAGTGGGTTAAATATTTGTAAGGTTTAATTTATAGGAAATGCACCCGAATTTGCGTAAAGGGAAAGTGTAAAACCATTCAGGGAAAACCACCCTCAGTGTACCCGACCGGGATTGAACCCCGATCTCCCTGTCTTTGGCAGACATATGTATTAACTACGCTAATATATTAGAAATGATTATGGTTAAATTTATAGGAGGTGCACCCGGATTTTCTTGGAGTTAAAGTTGAAAATCAATTTTTAAAAAACCACCCTTAATACACCCGACCGGGATCGAGCCCTGATCTCCCAGTCATCTACAATCCAGCTAGTCTGTTGCGATAGTGATGCCTATAGACCATGCGGCCACCAAAGCGAGTGTATTTATATTCCTAGTCCGTTTAGTTAATAATGTAACGATAACTTATACAGTATTGCATAAACAAGTAGATTATTGAAAGCTTTGGAACATTATAATAACAAATTAATTTTATAATTGAATAATAAGACATATTACCCGCTTCTGTGGTCAGGTGGTCTAACGAGCTACTCTCGCAGTAGACTAGACCGCCGATAACGGGGAGATCGAGGTTCGAATCTCGGTCGGGTGTACTGAGAATGGTTTTTCCAAAATGGTTTTCAACTCTACCTCCACGAAAATGCGGGTACACTTCCTATAAATATAACATTCCTAGTCCCTAAAACCATTAGCGTGATTAGCAAACAAATGTATAACCCGAATGGGTAGTAAGACTCAGTGATTAAAAAAAAGACATAGTTTTAGAATGCCAAATCGAATCTAGGGATCAATCCTTCGGTAAATGAAATGTTTGATTGTTCTCACCTGGTAGCCGCGCCTTGATCAGAAGTCTCGTCCTCTCGCCCACGGTAACTTGCCCTATTTGACTGCCTTCAAGAGACCCTCTGATCTCCATCCAACCTTTGACGCTCTCCGTGGGTTTGGCGAGGTCTGAGGTTATCCTCTCCGACTGCTTCCGGCCTGTCCTGAAGGAGAGAAACAGGGAATATTACGAACCGGCTAGTTTCTCCGTCTGCAATAGTATAATTAAATACCAATTTGACTCCCACGGATTCTAGATGCGCAGTTGTGGTATTTCAACTTACTACTAGTAACGCCACCTATTAAACGTCATTTCAAACATAAAAGATGACGTTCCTAATAATCCGACGCACCGCAATTCACACATAAGTCAACTGTCACTTTTGATAGTTATCACTCACACCTATAAGATAGCAACAATACTAAAGTAAAAACCCGCTTCGGTGGCCGCATGGTCTAAGGCGATAATTTCCCAGTAGACTAGACTGCCGATGACGGAAAGATTGAGGATCAAATATCGGTCGGGTGTACTGAGGGTGGTTTTTCCAAAATGGTCTTACACTCTTTCTCCATGCAAATGTGGGTACAATCCCTATAAATATAGCCCCCTAAAACAATTAGCGTAACTAGTGCATAAGCGTATAACCTGACGGATAGTAAGTTAGAGGAGATATGTTATGTCTTGATTGCAAAAAAAAAAAAAAAAAAAA
>CABFWO010000261.1:183851-204795 GCA_902155825.1 Timema genevievae | reverse complement strand
AAAGCCAGTCAAAAGTGATCTGGTCAGCGCTCAGTTGTTTCATTTGTAGAGTATGACGTCACTCTACCGTCACCGCGCGCTCTTGAACTCTGGGGCCGTCGTGTGTGGCGCTAGAGGGCATGTCACGTGGTCTTGCTCTCTGGCTCTCACGCGGGCGGGACCACAGTTCAACACTCACTCAGTTTTAGACACTCACTTTACTGACTTACTTTGGGTCAGTCTAACATGAGAGTGCTTGCTTGCACATCAAACGAAACACTTGTATCAAACATTGCTCTTTATAGATCAGCTGTGATTGTAAAGTTACACGAACATGTAAACTTTAAATGTTCAAGAAAGGCTTTCAGCAATTACCAATTAATAAACGTTCAATAATCTGGTATCGAACATTGTTCTTTATTTGTATCGCCTGTAGTTATAACCAAAATCAGCACGCTTCCAGTAACTAAGTGGTTAAAAAGGTCCAAAGAAAAACAAACAAACAAGGAGAAGGTTCCAAGAAAGGTTTGATGTTGGCAGAACTAACAAAAGGGTTCCACACTCACCTGACGTTGTTTCTGAGAGGCTGAAAGGAGGGACGCGATGCTACCGCCAGAGCGGGAGAGTATACAACTACACTCTCAGTGGACAGCGGACACACCACTGTGCGTTCCTGGTCAGCTATCTGTTGGAGGTTCTTGCCTAGCTGGATCTCGACTGTCGCCGCATATGAGGAATTCCCATCCTGGAATAGTAATAATTATCATAATTACCAATAGCAACAGCTATTATTATGATTTTTTTTTACATATTAAAAAGTTTTCTATCACTCAAAATTGCTACTTAAATTATATACGTTAACAATAAAATATAAATGTTTAAGGGTGGTAGATAAAATAAGAATTCTTTGTACCTCCTTGAATACGTGACACAAATAGTGGAATATTATGAAACATGAGTAAATTATTTACAATAAGCCGGATAGCTGATTTTTTTCAAGTGGTTCTCCACATATTCTCTAAGCAAATATAGGTACTTTTCCTATAAATTCTACCATACTTATCAGTCATTACACTACCCTTTTAGTGCAACTACGCATATATTATAAATAAGGATTTTGTCGAAAAGAAACTTTTATGAAATACAAATATAATATTTTCCTATATAATTAGTATTATTTTAGAGGCAGTAATATTATCTATGAAAAGTGACAGTTACGGGTCACATGACTTGATGAATGCTTTTATGAGAGTAATCTTGAGTTACTTTTGTAACTCAACACAGTTCTTATCTACTAGAATTCTACCTCATTTTGAGTCACGCTTGGTAGCGCCTAGTAGATTGTTTGTATGCAACTTGTTGTACTGTGCTGTTATAGATATTGCCTACTAAAATCATCTCACGGCGCTTTCTACTAGAACTTCACCTGAACGGCAGTTTTATACGCGACTAGGATTAATTAATGGTGAAGATCATAAATATATATCATTCAATAATGTGTATTGAGCCGACAGTATTTGTGTTTGTTTAAGGAGAAATTCAACGATTAAAAAAGAATTATTTTTCGTTGTATTTTTACTTTCTCTCGATCTCCTGGAAAGAGAAGTATTGTGATTGTAAAAACACCCAAGATTTTGATAAATAATCGATGTTTCATAACACCCTGAAACCGAAAAAGTGGTTTTTACAATACCATCTGCCAAAATCATTTTATCGATTGAGCTAAATTTTTGTATCTTGTGTTTTCATAAAGTTCCCCCAAGGTTTTTTTTTAAATTAGGGATCCAACCCTAAAATTAAGCGTAGTTTACTGAACGGAAAAAAGAAAAAATCAATTTCCTCAAAATCTGCTTCCACGATTTTGATTAAATTTTTTAGCTAGACACTGTTTAACATTATAAGAAAAATGGACACTCTCATTTTCCTATGAAAAAGACTTTGAGGTTACCTTATGTAAGCAGAAATTTACAATTTTGATATCTCCGCAACTATTTCAGATAAGAAATAACTTTATATTTTATAGCACTGCATCTTACTACTCTTTTGGGTTATATGCTTATGTGTTAATTAAGCTAGTGGTTTTAGGAATTAGGATGACTATATTTAAAGGAAGTGTACTCGCATTTGCGTGGGAGGAGAGTATAAAACCATTTTGGAAAAAAAACCTCAGTACATTCAACCAACATTCTAAACTCAATATCCCTATCATAGTCAGTCCAGTCTATTGCGAGAGTGACATCTCAGACCATGCGACCACTGAAGTGGGTTGTAAAACACTTGTTACACTAATAAATCTATACCTGGACGGGAGATCGGACTTAACACTACTCGGTGATTGAAATGCAAGTTAAAGACCTGGTATTCGAATACCTCTCCGGGCAGTGTTTATTTTTAAATTATTATGTGAGGTATTTAATGTGCAATTCTGAACCGACTGATATCGTCACACAATTTACAGACTAACTTAAATCTAAAACAGACACAATACCCAGCCCTCCAGCCTTTAATTCATCAGTGTGACCAGAAAAATGCTAATTTCCTCAATGATCTTTCTTTTGACCATGCTTGAAATCGATCCTGGGACCCTTAGCGTGGTAGACAAACACGCTATTGAGTGAGCAAAGGTGCCTGACTGTAATTTTAATAAAAACACCGCTAAGTGTTCTGTAAAGAGGCCGAGAGGGTGTATTGCAGACGTACCTTATCGTGCAGCACCCTGACGCCACATCCCGTGGCCGGTAGATGGAGATGGACCTCTGTGTCACCCGACCCTTGACCTCTGCACTCCAACGGGAACCCCCTGGAGTAGAGCACACCCGTGAAGGGTCTCTCCATCCACACCCGCACATCCAGAGAATCTGACGAACACGTGGCGTTCACACCTGCGTCAACAGTTCATGTCGGGATTACGATCAACTTAACATTCACGTAAATTAAAGAAACTTAGGATTCACGTAACGTAAATAAAAACAATGTGTGATCCGGTATCACGTTCAAGTAACGTAAAGAAACATAGTGTGTAATCAGGATTTACGTAACATAAAGTAACAACTCTAGAATAACACAGACGATTGATGTGGATTGTTTGAAAACAATTTGTTCACTGATGCAAAGCTCGAGTAATTAGGGCTGATTAGGTTTCAAGTACTTGCAATAGAAGCTTTACTGGAGCTACTGAATAAAGTTTAAGAGAAGGTCATGATGGTTTGGTGCTTGCAAGACGCGAGAAAATTAACTCTATCGAAAAAATGTTTCTGTGTGTAATAAGCAAACTTATGAAGTAATCAATAGTCTTGTTGTCGTTTATCGAAAAATGATTGGCTGACAAGAGTGTTACACTTCAAGTAGCTCTTAACGTGGAAGTTATCCCTTGAGCAACTCTTGCGTTAAGTGTATGTCATGTCAAAGTTAAGTTAAATAAATCGTGAATTGCCTACATTTTGAAACACGAGGGTAACCATTACGATAAAATATATTTCACAGTTTTAACAAGTGTATAATTAATTATAAGCTACAAAATAGTGATTCGATTATTTCAAATCATTACAGATCACGAGTTATAAGGGGTCAAACTACCAACTTTGTGCTTTTTTCGCACCTACCATTGTTAAGGTAAAGTAATTAACGAATGAGGCTGAAATTTAGTATAACTAGATATTCATATGGAGTGTACACAATTCTTACATCCATTACTGTTTCCAGCCTGTTGTCTGGGTCAGTTTTTTATTCAAGCCATATATTTCCCACTACCGGCTGGCTAGGCCTGTCATAATTTCATATTCCTTATAATCTAACTTAAGACTAGAACAGGCACAACATCCAGTCCCCCAGCCGTTAATTTATCACTGTGAAAGGGTAAACCCACATTTCACCAATGATACTTTTTCACCCATGCCGGGAATCGAATCCGGGACTCTTATCTCAGTAGACAGACATGCTACCGACTGAGCTAAAGTTAAAGTTAAGTAAATGTTCCAAAGATGCAGGTAAAATATCCAAATAATGTACATCGTGAGGGATGCTGGGACGCACCTAGGACGGTGTTGGGCTTGGCCCGGGGTCGTCGTCCACTCTGGAGGCTGCAGTTCACGTCCCTCTGGAGCAGAAACAAGTAAAATCTGGTATTAACAGGTACTGTACATACAGTAGGAAGGGGGTACACACACTGTTTATAGTGCGCATCTGTAGACAAGGAAGAGGATAAGGCCTAATAAAGTTATACAGTTGGATGGAGTAGAACTGAGAAATGTACAGAGAGTAAAATGTCTTGGAAGCATGAGTGAGGTTAAAGGTGGGAGTAGAGAAGATCTAATAATAAGAGGACAGTAAGGGATTGTTGTTCTATAGGTGTGTAAGAGATCTAATAAGAAGAGGACAGAAGGGATTGTTGTTCTATAGATGTGTAAGAGATCTGCTGTGGAGAATAGAAGTGCCCTTGAAGTGTAAGTAAGTGTTGTACAAGACGAACTTTGTATCCATTGTCACATATACAGCAGAAACATGGACAGTGAATGTAAGAAAGACTAGAAAAGTGGAGGCCATGGGAATGAAGTTTTCAAGGAGCATGGGAAGAGGAGAAACAGAATATGGAATGGAGTTATCCGGTAAAGAGTGGGAGTAGATGGAGTATATGAGATAGATGAAGCAAGACTGAGATAGTATGGGCATGTAGTAAGAATGGAAAAGGAGAGGATACCAAATCGAATGATGGAGATGAACTCGTATGTAGGAAAAAGACCGCAAGGGAGGCTAAGAAAGAGATGGGAGGAGCAGATATCAGTTGGTGTAAAAGTGAGAGGAGAATGGTGGAAGAATAGAGGAAGAAGGAGGCATTTTACTAAACTGACCCGGCCACAGGCTGGAAACATTTGATGATGATGATGATGATAATGATGATGATTATGAGTAGACACTTGGACTAAATTTATCTCATCATGAAATCGGTGTCTCCATTATTTTTTTTCACAATGAGGAATTAATGGCCGGAAAACTGAGTGCCGGGTCTTCTCTATAATTATGTTTGTATTTAAGTCACCTGCAGATATAACTTGGTTTAGAAAGTGCACGTTAGTAGATCAAATGAATAAAACAAGGTAAAGAGAAATAATATTTTTCAATTACTATTTAGAAAATATAAATCTATTATTTATATATTATATATTTGTATAACCTTTCCTAGTCAACAGTTCCTTAATAAATCTGCGCTTCTCTCTGCAAGAATAGTTTTCAAATGAGTGTCAAGAACAGAAACTATGATTTAATTTCCATGTAAATATTACCTTAGCATGAAACTGTCTAGTTTGTTTAGCAATTCAATGTTTATCCTTTGTTTTCCGCGTGTTTAATCCAATTTATGACTAATATAAAAGTCATGAAAGTGTTAGGGCATATAACTTTTTTTTTGCTCATCAACAGCTATCCTTGAATTATACAGTCGTGATTTCTTAATCGTTACATAGATTCGTGTGAGAGGGGTTGAGCGGGGAGGGAGGAGTTGTCATAACAGAACAGTTAATAAAGCATGCTAATGTACCATCGGAAGTCATTGACCCCGTCAGTAATTAATAACATGACTAATGGAGCTTGTAAATGAGACGAGCAGTAAGAAAGGGGCTGAACTCGATTTTACTGAGGTCAAAGTGACCACAGAGAAATAATATTACTACCAAGATCCATGTTTTAGTGATTTTGCTGTTTTATCACTTCAATTAAACCGAAGCGTAATTTTACAGGCTGATACGAGAACGTTTATAGCATGCTATATAAAGGTGTGTAGTAATCACAGAGCTAATTAAAAAAGATCCATGATATAATCGTGGTATTTTTTTTACCGACAACAGTCGTGAAACTCTTTTAAGGAGGTTCCTTATGTAGCCGAGATATTGCCAATCAGATGTTGCGTTTAGGTACAATTTTGATAAAATCTTAAACAGTGCACGAGTTTTGTGTTTGCTGTAATTAACACAAAGCTACTAGCTATGACACTATGCAAATATATAAACTCGTAAAGATAGCTCAAAAGTTGAAATTTTCCACTCTGAAATATCCGATTTTGGTTTATCATTAAGACTTATATTCCCGCGAAACGAAAGCTAACAGATATAGCAGAGTAGAATGGATATTTGTGAATCGAATGATGTAATTTAATAAGGGGGGTCAAAACCCAATTGTATTAACCTTTGTATTTTTCCCCTACCCTGTTTGTTCTCCTACTGATGGGCAGCTCCACCCAGTAAAGCCCAATAGGTTTCTGGAATTTATAACGACTATTATAGCACTTTAAGAAATATTAATATGGTGAATATTCTGACCTTTTGTTGGAATGAAATGAACTCTTTATATCGGGATGTATAACACTTATTAACGGCTTAATAGAAGAGGTAGGAATGAGGAAACTTGTTTATTGGGGCGCACCCGCATTTGCGCGGAGAGATAGTGGAAAAAACCATTAAGGAAAATACATCCTCTGTACAGTCTTTCGGGATTCGAATCCTGACCTCCCCATTCAAGGCTGCTAAGAGGATTCATCGGTTAAATTTGGAGGGTCCTCTTACACATGATATGAATGAAATCCACTCGTCCCTCACAGTTTGAGAAACCCTGGGTAGAGAAAACACGTATTCACACTTTCACTAATTGCTGTGACATAATGGGGTGTTGACATAAGGCACAAACTAAACTTTGCTCTGCTCTTGAAAAGACGTGTTCTAAGTTCGAGTGTAAAATGTGAAGGTTGAGTAGGCCCAACAGGATACTGGGCATATATTACACATACAGGCATCCTTTTCTGAACGTATTTCTTAGGATACCATCACACTTCTTTCAGAAAAGAAAAAAAAAAGAAAAATATTTTTTTTACGTCCATTACTTTTTCCAGCCTGTGGCCTGGGTCAGTTTTTTATTCAAGCTATAATTATATTTTTCCAGTACCGGCTTGCTAGGCCTTATAATCCAACCTAAGGCTAAGACAACATCCAGTCCCCGGCCATTAATTCAACACTGTGAAAGTGTAAACCCACATTTCACCAATGATAAATTTATAAAATATATGAGAAAAAAAATTGACATCACAATTGATTGTTATTATTATTGCGCGTCTGGGCTACATCATTCGTAGCCCAGTAGTGGAAATATTAGCCAGTACTAATGTACCATTTCCAGGAGACCCTCCGAATGTACTAATCGTACATCCTTTCCGTGGAGGCTCTTCCCACGTCTCGATGAGATGAGGTGATGGTGATAGTGAGTATGAGGGTGTGGAATTAGTGGAAACACTTAAACCTAACTTAATATTAATCAACCAAACCCTGATGACCGTTGGGGCTACTCCTCTTTCGGGAAAAATACCCAACGTACCAGGCGGGAATCAAACCTGTGAATCCCTAGGCTCGTATCCAGATGCAATGACCACTACACCACTGAGCCAGTTACCAACTAATATGTTTGTTAATAAATTACAGCATATTCTCTTCGAAGTTTGTACAATGTGATTATAGACATAGAAGCCAATCATGTCAAACACATTTACGAACGGACCTTGAAAGTTTTATAAAAATTTGGCCACCAATGCTTTCCTATTAATTAAAAGAAAAACATATTTATGTTATAGCATAGTGTGGAGTTTGTGTCTTCATATTTGACAATATTGCATTTTTAACTGCTTTGCATTTACAGGTTAAGCTTCCAGATTTCGACAATTTCTTCGATAAGCCCTATAGCATCTTCTATAAGGTAGATCTTTTAAGAATTTTAAAACATATTATTTTATTAAAGATCTTTGATGAAAATTACATCATATTTATTAGATCAAAGAACTTTATTTTAATATAAATGCAGTAAGAATAATGAGACATATTTCATTAATCTTTTTAGTTTTATATAATAGGCTACCTTAAATTTATATATTATTTTGATTTTTAATTTTTGTGTTCATTCGCATGTTTAGTATTATTTGAGACCAATATTTGTGTTTATTTTTCAGTTTTAAGAAAGTTATTTATATTTTTTTATAAAATATTTACCATCACATTCCATAATCATCATTGCACCAAAAAATGTAATAGGTATAAGTGTATTTTAAACCAAAGGTCACAGTTCGATTCCCGTGTACAGGTGTAAATCTTTTGTTTAAATAATATGATATTTAGATGCAGCTATAACCGTACTTATCCACTAATAGCTTGGCTATTTAATCAATTAATATTATAGTAGAGACATTCCTAAACATGTAGGACTATAACAGTATCATATCAGAAGAAAAACAAATCAAGTATAAATTTATATTATATCATTGTTTTTATTTATTAGCGTAATTCGCTATCTAAGATAGTTGGGAAAACTTTCTAAAATATACTGAATAGTTTTAACAATGATATAAAGTATTTTAAATGGTTATTTATACAAAAAATATGAAAATATATTATTATTTATACTTTGATCATGGCCCTGATGTTTTCTGAACTCCTAATAGGGTTTATTACGGCTATTATAGGAAAAGATACTCCGAATATTTGTTTGCAAGAAATATAAAATGAAAGTGTCCTTACAAGTTGAGACCAGGCCAGTGATAGACACAGCACGAGTCCCCAGGACGTCATCTGCAACAATCAAAAAACAATGTTAGAATGGTTTTTATACAGAGACAGTTTGTGCAGAACAATTTTTCATAGAAAATACAAACATGAGTTGCGCTCCCAAAAATTAATAAAATTGTGTTATATTATTATTATTAGTGTAATTTCAGAGGTTTTGATAATTTATATCAAAAGTGACAGCCTAAAATAACATGACTTGCTTTTTTTTTTATCACCGCGTCTTACCACCTGTTCAGGTTATACTCATATATGATAATTATTCCAATGGGGTGGACGTGAGGAAGGAAGCATTTTAGAGGTAGGCTACTAATAATATTATTATTATATTGCGAGTATGGGCTACATCATTCCCCCAGTTTGTGGAAAGATTAGCCAGTACTAATGTTCCATTACCCAGGGGACGCCCGAATGTACTAATCAAACATCCTTTCCCTGGAGGCTCTTTCCATGTCCTGATGAGATAAGGGGATGATGATAGTGAATAAAACGGCGTATGGAACTAGAAGAAACTTTTGAACTTAACTTAAGCCTAACCAACCAAATCCTGGTGACAGTTGAGGTAATTCCTCTATCAGGAAAAATACCCAAGGTACCAACCACGAATCGAACCCAGGAACCCTAGGTTCGTATCCAGATGTACTGACCCCTACATCACGGGGCTGGTTATTTTAGAGGTAATATACCCTAATTTGCGTGGAAGGATAGTGGAAAACAATTTAGGATAAACTACCCTTAGTAGACTCAACTGGGATTCAAACCCCGATCTCTCCGTGATCTAGCTCGAGCGTGACGCTTTAGACCATTCGGCCACTGAAGCGGGTCACATGACTTGACTTATAACTACGTTAAAATAGATCTAACAGCTATTCTAGCTTTCAGATAAAGCATTTTCTAAAATCAACAGCACTACACCCAGCTGGGATTCGAAACCCGAAATCCCCCGTCACCAGACTACATGAACTTGATGTTTAGTGCGCGTGCTCACCGATAAGGGGGAAAGAAGTGTGTAGCTTGTAGGTAGAAAGTAAGGATTATATAGATCCGAACCAGAGAGGGTTTTTGATTCGTGGTTGATATCACCCTTTCTATGCTCCAACAGGATACTACAGGAAACTGACCCGTTACATTCTGGTCTAGGTCAGGTGTCGTCCTGTATTTAATATAGCACNCCTATACATGCCCTCACAATGTTTCCCTCCCCGCCACTGAAATCCAACCACACACACACTACCAAGTCCTATACATGCCCTCACAATGTTTCCCTCCCCGCCACTGAAATCCAACCACACACACACTACCAAGTCCTATACATGCCCTCACAATGTTTCCCTCCCCGCCACTGAAATCCAACCACACACACACTACCAAGTCCTATACATGCCCTCACAATGTTTCCCTCCCCGCCACTGAAATCCAACCACACACACACTACCAAGTCCTATACATGCCCTCACAATGTTTCCCTCCCCGCCACTGAAATCCAACCACACACACACTACCAAGTCCTATACATGCCCTCACAATGTTTCCCTCCCCGCCACTGAAATCCAACCACACACACACTACCAAGTCCTATACATGCCCTCACAATGTTTCCCTCCCCGCCACTGAAATCCAACCACACACACACTACCAAGTCCTATACATGCCCTCACAATGTTTCCCTCCCCGCCACTGAAATCCAACCACACACACACTACCAAGTCCTATACATGCCCTCACAATGTTTCCCTCCCCGCCACTGAAATCCAACCACACACACACTACTAAGTCCTATACATGCCCTCACAATGTTTCCCTCCCCGCCACTGAAATCCAACCACACACACACTACCAAGTCCTATACATGCCCTCACAATGTTTCCCTCCCCGCCACTGAAATCCAACCACACAGACACTACTAAGTCCTCTACATGCCCTCACAATGTTTCCCTCCCCGCCACTGAAATCCAACCACACACACACTAAGTCCTATACATGGCCTCACAATGTTTCCCGCTCCACCACTGAGATCCGACCACACATACTACAAAGTTCCTATACATGCCCTCACAAAGTTTCCCACTCCGCCACTGAGATCCAACCACACACACTATTATGACCTCTACATGCCCTCACAATGTTTCCCGCTCCGCCACTGAGAATCAACCACACATACACACACACACACACACTACTAAGTACTCTACATGCCCTCACAATGTTTCCCATTCCGCCACTGAGATCCGACCACACACACACACGACAAACTATTCCACATTCCCGTTCCCTGAACCTTTGAGCGCGATAATCTCCTCTGCTGTGACAGCCTCCGTTACGGTCGTCACGACGTTCACGACACGCAGTGGAGCGTCGCCTGACGTCACGTTACCCAGCCAGCGCTTTACCCCCAATTACACCTATACCCCATCTACGGTAGGAGAGGTGATAAGTGACAGCTAACAGAAGGTTATTTATCACAAACATTCATTGGCTGAAAGTAACTTAAATGTCAACCTACACTATAACCTTGTTAATCCGAAATAATTGGGACCGAAGCTTGTTCGGATTAGCGGGAATTCGGATTAAGCGGTAGAATACAGGGATCCAGTGTATAATCTTTTCAACTGTGAGAAAGAGGCAAAAATTGCCCGCAATCGAGCCGTCACATCTCTGCCGCTGCGAGCTCCATAAAACATTCACGAGGCACGCACACGACGTAGATCCAGACCTTATCCTCTCTGTTCGCCTCCTGTGAACATCCTTATCCTCGATCTGAACAGGAGACAATCTCGACCCCGCGGTGGTGGCTGGTCTTCTTAGGTTCTGAGAGCTGGAGGGGAACCAGGGCTACCAAGTTCTCTTGTTTCAAGCGAGAGTATTTATTGTTCGTTTACCCTGAACGGTTGCAAACTTAACTTGCTTTGTTCCACTATGGTGGAGATCACTGAATTCCAGGGTAAAGGAACGTATTCTTTTGTTTTCTTAGCACCGCGTCTTACTACCCTTTCGGGTTATACGCTTATGCACTAAATACGCTAATGATTTTAGGGATTAGAAAGGTTATATTTAGATAAAGTGCACCCGCATCTGCGTGGAGCCAGAGTGGAAAACCACTTTGTAAAAAAAATTCTGTCCAACCAAACGAGATTTGATCTCCCCGTCATCGATAGTCTAATCTAATGTGAAAGAAGAGCGTTAGACCATGCAGCCACCAAAGCAGGTGGAACGAAATCGTTATGGCTTTAATTATAATACTGAATCATATCTGGTAGACAGCCGAGCAAGCGTTAGTGACACATTCAACCACCAAGCGCTGTAATCGATACGTGAGTGTTGTTGCTGTAACTCCTTTGATAATAATATTCCAGGTGTTAACATCTTTAGAAGAGATTAAAATCAGGCTATTCCAATTGAGTTAGCTACATGTAACCACCTTGAATGTATAAAAAATAATAATTAAGGAGGCATTTTTTAACCCAGATAATTTTACATCTTACATTTATATATAACTAGGAGAGACTTTGGTTCGAATCTCGGTCAGGTGTACTGAAGATTTTTTTGCTAACTTGTTTTCCTCTCTCTCCCTCTCTCTTTCACCACAAAAATGAAGGTACACTTCCTATAAATTCAATCTTCATCATTCCCAACACATTAACGTAATTAGTACATTTGCGTATATCCCGAACGGGTAGTAAGACGCAGTACTAAAAAAAAGACACAATAGGTTGCAGATCAATTGTTTTCCATACACAGGCATCTTACTGCTCTTCCAGACTTTTCACGCATTTACACTAATGAGCTCACCCGCTTCGGTGGCCGCATGGTCTAAAGCGTTACTCTAGTGTTAGACTATACTTCCGATGACAGGTAAATCAGGGTTCAAATCCCGGACAGGTGTATTGAGGGTGATTTCTCCATAATGGTTTTCCATTTTCCCTCCACGCAAATACGGGTACACCTCCTCTAAATTCAACCTTCACCACCCACAACTCATCAGCGTAATTAATGCGTATGACCGATGCTTTTTGTCAACGTACCCACCGGTACAGGTAATCAACCGTTAATCACAGGTACGTAAGACGGTTTATGCAACACGCATTTATTCAATTACCGCCTCTTAGAATAAAAGGATGACTCTCAAAAATATGTTGAGAGGAAATTAATAATTAATCCCAAGTGAACTCACTGACGAAAAGAGGTGGAAGAAAAAGAAAGATAAGTACAAACAATCAAATATGTTGTGGGTCTTTTTTCTCTTCTTTTTATGTTGATGTCTACGAACCTTCAAGGTAAAGATAAAAGAGAGAAAAGGGAAGAAGCGGTTATCCCTGGTTAAGGCGTGAATGTTGGAATGTTTACCTCGCATTGTTTAGTTTTATTGACTACTTAGCATAGATTACCGCCACAAAGGAACCGTGATGGGGATAAACAGCTCAACAAACATGGACCACTTGAACTAAAAGTTCGGTAAATAGATCACAAACTAAACCAGTTGTGTCAACAGAAGTCGGTAAAACATTGAGCTGTGCTGGCTTTTTTTTAATCACCACGTCCACAGGTTAAACGCATCTATTATAGTCACTATAATGGTGTAGGGATGTGGAAGGAGTAATTTTAGAGGTAATCTGCCCGCATTTGCGAGAAAGGAGAGTGAGAACCTATTTAGAAAAAAAAATCACCCGAAATGGATTCAAACCCCAATCTCCCCGTCATCAGCTGTACTGTTTGATCTCCATGTGCCATCGGCGATCATTTCAAGTAGCTCAATTATATTTATTTTATCATCTTGTCAACCTCGGTTATCTTGGGGTAGAGTGCTCGGATCAGGACCCGATGTTCGTGGGCTCAAATCCAGCCGGGGTCGACGGATTTTCCTTGCGCGATAAAAATCCTTCTGAAGGGGGAAGTATACGCCATTCACGACCTAAGTTTACTTGGATGACAGCTCAAAAAGTAACTAAAAAATAGTCCCTAAAATATCACTACGCCAACAGCTGATATCTGCCACTGTCACTTGGGACAGCTGTTATGAAAACATATGGTTATGTAGAGTAATGTGATAGTTAACCACAGTAATTTAGGCCAATATTATGCCTCAAAGAATTTTGAAATTGAAATTTTTGAATGACTTGGTGATCTGTAACTTCTCTTCTTTTTTTCTCCTGGGAACTCATTATCAAAAAAACACACACAAATCTATCCACAAATAAAAAGAACCCCTTATAAAATTTCGTGAGATTAAAGTTAGATTAAACTTATATTTAAGTTTGATAAAAGATAAAAGTTTAAAGTTAGATTAAAGTTAGATTAAAGTTAGATTAAAGTTAGATTAAAGTTAGATTAAAGTTAGATTAATGTTAGATTAAAGTTATTTTAAAGTAAGTTTAAAGTTAGATTAAAGTAAGATTAAAATTAACCAAATTAGGCCTAATATGTATTCGAACTAAAGAGAAAATATCTGTATACACAAAGTTATTCTTAAAATAATTAGTAATATGATCTAGGATTAAGTTTTTTTACGTTAATACAGAAGCCCAATAATTAAAATAAAAGGTAATTTAACTTAGTTATAAATTATTATAAGTTAGAGTAAGGCGTGGACCTAACAAACTAGAGACTTAATTTAAAGTTAAAAATATAATAAACGCGCACAGTAATAAATTCTATGAAATATATTTAAATTAAACAAAGTCTTAATATTTATTTGAGGTCGTCCACAAAGCTTATTTATCCTTCTATTCAAGTTAAAATAATTATTATTCCGAGCACTTTCACAAAAGGTCTAACAAATATGGCTTTAAAATGGCGACCAACGAATATTAGCCATGTGGTTGATGATGACGCGGACAAGTTGTTTAAAATGGTGTATCCTCGCAGCAGACGATTATATTTTATTCAGTTAAATATTTCTAAAAACAATAAACTAATAATAAAATAGTTAATCATATATAAAATAAATTACAAATTTTTTATCTTTACCAAGTAAATACGATGCCTTTATTAAAAGGTATTAATGCATGCACTATACTACACATCATAGATAACATTCCAAAACAAAGAATAGGTACTTTTAATATATGTTTAAAATATTGTTTCGGATTGGGTAAAAAGAAATTGTTAAAAGTAATGAAATAATGTGAGAAAACTTAAGTTTAAGTTATTTTAAATGTAAAATATAACATGTAGTTAAAAAACTTAACATTCATAACAAAACAGTGTTCTTTTACAAGTGTTGGTAACCTAAAACCTAAACATATGATTTTTGAACTGTCATCTAGGTAAAGACCTATCGTGAATGAATTATAAAGCCGTCGGTCCCATGTCGATTGTGGCATGTAAAATAACCCTGCTAGTTATGTGAAAATAACTTTCCCAGCAAAATTGGTAGGGCCTTTCGCTCTCGTTCACAGAAATTCTCTTGTGCTGATATAATCAGTTGATTCAGAAAGTGCACGTTAAATTCCTCAAATAAATGAAAACATTTATATCTTAATTTTTTAGTTACTGTTTTTTGTATATTACATTATAAATGTATAATGAACATAATATGATATGTTATAATGTGTTTCTATGTAGATATGATTTATATATCAATGTTACTAGGCCTATGAGTTTTGTCTTACTACAGGTACGTTGACAAATTGAGTTTTCCGTCATATTATCCTATCAACAGCTTGCCTTTTTTTAAATCCGGAAACCTAATCTTCCTTCCTTGTGCGGGGTAATAAATCCCTTTCATTTGTAGTATTCCTGCTGCCTTTGTTCTTTCCACTTTGTCTTAAATAACATCGCTCAATAAGCCATTTCTCATCATAATGTAACCCATTATTCAACGTAGCATTTTTTAGTAGAATCACCTGCATAATGTTATTATTAGCACCGCGTCTTACTACCCGTTTGGGCTACACGCACTTACTCTAATGTGTAATGGTAGGATGATTGTGAGATTAAATGGAGGACCTACAGTTTAACGTGAGATCCGAACCACGGTGGAGGCCTGGCACTCCACACATTCACAAGTTTCGTCTTGTCAGAGGTGAAGGAAGGGTTTGGCAATCAGATAAATCTGTGCCGGGACCAAGGATTGAACCCCGGACCCTCAACACAGAGGTCTGACACCTTACCCCTAGACCACCAGGTCACCACCTGCATAATGGTTCTCTTTTCATTTACTCTTCTTAGACCATCTTCTTTAGTCAACTGATCAATCCACTTTACCCTCTATATTATTATTTATAAATATATAATATATTTATAGAAAGAGGGGGTAAGGGATATTAATTTTCACTAATATAGGGGTACGTAGACAGAAATGTTTGGAAATTACTTTATAAAAAGGATCTGTAAGAAAATACTAGTTTTTTTGCAGCCAAATTTGATAAGAGTTTACAATTTTACTATTGTTATTTTAAAGTGCAGAATCTCAATTGGTTTTTCAAATTAAGAACCGTTTGTTTTTTTCTCTGTGAAAAGAAAACGAAAGTTCTTGTAAGAAAATGATATCAAAATAGAGCCAACACAATCCGTTAATAAATAAAGTCTTGTTCTCACACGCCAGAGAAAGGGAGAAATGTGAGAAATTTTGGCGCCAATTCTCACAATGTAATTAAAACACTTTGTTGTACTTTTTTTTAAATCCAGTAACGTGTCTTCTCTTAAATGTCTCTCTAAAATTAATGTTAGATAGATAAAACTCAACTCCTTTGTTTTCGTTATCAACTTACTATTTGGTTTAATTGTTAAGGCCCTTGGCCCCGTCGAGTATAAGTCTAAAACCTATTTTGTGGGATGGTCGACGGGAGGGTGAAAGGCATGGCGTGGCTTCACAACCGACCAAAATATCCTTCCGCACCAACAAGAAGAGATGGATCACGGAAACCCTAGATGGCGCTAGCTACCGGACAGGGCTTGCGGAAAAATCATACATTTGGAAATATCAGTTTTCTCGAGAACGAGTGAAATTTTTATGTTCATATTTTCAACGCCCCTCCTAAGATAATGTATCGATGTTTATTAGTTGTTACACTTTCTTATTTTTTATTATGAAGCCATCAGTTTTCTTTTGAAAAATTTCGATTTGATAGATATTTGATCACTGTTAAAATTATAGAAGAGGTGTGTATATAAAAAGTATAAATTAATCAACATGCTTCTATTATTGAACAACCCGTTTCCGAAAAGAAAATTGCAAAACAATACAAATTCTTGAAGATAACCGTTTGTTCCCATGGCTCTGCATTTACACGCCAAATGAAAAGGGCCAATTTTCTTGAGTTCACTTGTTTTATTTTAGTTGGTTGGTTCACCCGGTAGAGTGACGCGCGTAATATATTGTCGTTTGTTGACTCTAAAAATAAGAATAAATATGATAAAATCTTCCGCAGAAAATTTATCTGAGAACTGTTTACTTTGTAAAAAAAATACGGATTTAACAACAGAGACCTCACAAAACAACAACAACAATACATTATAAAGGTAGTAATATAAACAAATATAGTTTGACAGGTACAAACTAAGGAAGCATTTTAATGTTTAAAAATCATTGTTAAGGCACAAATTTGACTAATCATCTTAATAAATAAGCAACTTCAATAGCTAAGTGGTCTAAGACGTCCGTCACACTCGTGTTAGATTGGACTGCTGACGATGTGGAGATCAGGGTTCGAATCCAGGTCGAGTCTATTGAGAGTTAATTTTACTAAATGGCTGCCCACTCTTCTTCCATCAAATGCGGGTAAGTTACCTTTAAAATGCTTTATTCTTCACCCCTAAGTGGGTTAAGTGTAATAAAAGGTGCTAGCCTTAGTTTATCCCAAATAAAGACAACATTATTATTATTATTATTATTATTATTACAGTCCCGCAAAAAGTTTCATTCGTACCGTTTCAATAGGCCCACAAATAATATGTTTACAATGATTGAGGGGAGGAGTCAACTTGACAATTTTGCGGAAAATCCTGTACAAACGATTGCATTCATAAACACATAAATTTTTAAAAGTGGGGGAAACCATCTTCACGGATGTTTTTTTTATATCTATCAGATAAGACTCTTTATGTGAACATTGGATTATATGTACATTCCGTTTACCCTGAAAGTTACCGAACATGCATTACACGTTCCCACCGTGGTGTAGATTATAATATAAGGCCATAGTGTAATGTGTCAAGGTAAGACTGATACCTAGGTTTAACAAAGCCTGAAAGTACTTAAATTCCAAGATAAAAGCGAGGGTCACATCGTTCTTACTCCTCTTTGCCTACACATATATTGTTATCGGTACAAGGTTGTTAGAGAGATTAGAACTAAGAGAAACAGAGGAGTTGTTTCGGAGTTCACCAGAACAAGGACCCATCGTCGGTGGCCACGCCAGCTGAACGCTAAGCTCATCTAGTCAAGGTTTGATGGTGACCGAATGGTTGGGGCTCGAATCCCAGATAGAGATACTGAGGACGATTTTTCCTAAATAGTTTCCCCACTTGATTTCTCTCTAAGTAAATGAAGGTACATTTACTCTAAATTCTACCCTCTTAATCTCTATCCTATTAGTGTGATTAAATGTGGATATAACAAATGGGTACAGTTCAATTTTCAAAGAAAGGACCTTTTTGACAACAATAACTTTTTTTTTCAGAGAATTTTATTGACCACAATTTCATGATTTTATTTTTATTTTATAGCTATTAATAGTATAGACAAGCGTATGAATACGTGAAAGTATACCTAGAAACTTTTTCATCTGCCAGATAATGCCCTTCCTATGAAAATTGGTAGCTTTTATAGCTGTCAGATAAGGTCCTTTTTATGTAAATTAGATTGTAGTAACTTTTAAAGCTGCCATATAAAGCTTTTTTCTTTATGAAAATTGGAATGTAGTAACTGCCATATAAGAAATAACCTTCCTGTGAAAATTGGACTGTAGTAGGCTAACTTTTAAAGCTGTCGTATGAAAGCCCTTCCTATGACAATTGGACTGTAGTACGAAGTGAGAAAAATATTTCCCAGAAGCAAGGATGAAGGACCAGCCTGGAGTAAAATTGTCCTCGTCTCTGTTGGTTAATAGTTGATCTCAAGGTCCTCCGAGTCACCCAGTCAGTTCACTATAGACGCGCGAGGGACTCTGAGCGGAAGAGGTGCCTCCGCAAGGACGGGAAGAACTATTACTATCGGCCCCCCTCCCCCCCAACTCCGTGACCCAGTCACCGGACGAGTGTAATTTCAAGTCACACTCGACTGCCCGAATAACCTCACGGCTTCTCTCTCAGAGGAAAAGTGGCGTAACTCCACTAATACATTGTCTTGCGGGCTGTGAGGTCCTGTTGGGTTGGAGTAGTGTGGATATGGTCGGTTCTTGCACTCGTGATATGCAGTTAGGTCGGTGCGGTCATAACGTTTGTAAGTGGTACATACACGCTCATTTGAGAGTTAGGTAATAATTTATTTATACTCTACAAATTTCAGCTCATGGCTGTTCTTACAATTTGAGAGTTACTCATCTTTGTTATTCTAAATAGCCTACAATAATTTTTGTTATTGTGGTGTATACACATTTGACGGTCAATTTAAAAATTTTTTGTTGCCAATCGAATGATTCTTCCACCTTTTACTGAACATATTCATAGATCTTAAAGCTTTAATTTTTGATGGTATGGCATTCCAAGCCCTAGTTTCTTGAAAGGTAAATTATTATTTTTCCAAGGTTTTTTTTACGATGTTTGGTTACTTGTAGAGAAGCTCTAGTTCGTGTTTTATATTTATGTATAGGAAATATTTTGGTCACTTATAAGTAGAGATAAGACGGGCATTTTGATTCTATAATTTTATAAAATCAATAACCAAAACTCAAAAGACGTCGGTTTTCCTTTTTTTTAAATTCCTAATGTGATAATTTTTTTAGAGTTTATAATGGATACACGTTAAGCTGAGAGTCAAGTAATGTTTTGGAGCAGGTACCAAACCGTGGAACGTGTACCACCAGGGGTACGTGATGCACCGATTAGTTTTAATAACAATTAAAACGTGTATAAAGGAGATAAAGTCAAAAATAACAATGGTCAAGGCTGCTTTCAACAAGAAGATGTTCCTAAGCAAACTAAACTTGGAGATGAGGAATAAACTTAAGTGCTACGTATAGCCTTAAAACTATGAGTGCAGAATGACCTTGATCACTGGACGATTACTGGATAGCTCAGTGGTTAGAGCATTGACGTAGTAGGCCCAAAGGTCCCGGGTCCGATTTCCGTGTCCAGGTGTCAATTTTAAATTTAAAAAGTACAATATTTAGAAGCGGCTATAACCGTAATTAACAAATATAATAGATTAGCTATAATCTATGAATTTCACTAAATGTTATCATTTTATTTCTTTTTGTTTAGCACCACGTATTACTACCCGGTTGGGCTATATGTTTATGTAATATTTAAGCTAATGTGTTTAAGGATGCAGAAAGTTTAATTTAGAGGACGTGTAACAAAATTTGCATAGAAAGAGAGGGTAAAAGCATTTAGAAAACCCACCTTCAGTACATCTGATCGGAATTAGAACCCCTATTTCCCCCTCATCGACAGTTTAGTCTATTGAGAGTGACGCCTTAGACTATTCGACCACTGAAGCGAGTAAACTGTTATCCTTGACCAAATAACTAATGGTTTTTTAAATTCAGTAGTGCACCCATAGGCACCTATAAATGAGCGATAAGGAGGGACTTAAGGCGATTGGCCATTTTCATTTAGCGTGTAAATGCAGAGCCATGGGAACAAACGGTTATCTTCAAGAATTTTTATTGTTTTGCAATTTTCTTTTCGGAAACGGTTTGTTCAATAATAGAAGCATGTTGATTAAGTTATATTTTTTATATAATTTCTATAATTTTAACAGTGATCAAATATCGATAAAATTGACAATTTTCAATAGAAAACTGCCGGCTTCATAATAAAAAATAAGAAAATGTAATAGTTAATAAACATCGATACATTATCTTAGAAGAGGTGTTGAAAATATAAACATAAAAATTTCACTCGTTCTCAAGAAAACTGATATTTCCAAATATATGATTTTTCCACAAGACCTGTCCGGTAGCTAGCGCTATGTTTCCGTGATCCATCTGTTCTTGTTGGCGCGGAAGGATACTTTGGTCGGTTGTGAAGCCACGCCACTCCTTTCACCCTCCCGCCCACCATCCCACAATATAGGTTTTAGACTTGCACTCGACAGTGCCAAGGGCCTTAAGCCCTTCCTTATCACGCTGCAATATTTACATTTTTAAAATAATTTTTATAAAACAATCAAAATTGTGTATTCGGGATTTAGCTACAATTTGCTATTAACAACTTTGAATCATCAATATGCGTGTTAAAAGATACAAACATGATAACATTCCCCCCCCCCC
>CABFWO010000261.1:101890-183699 GCA_902155825.1 Timema genevievae | reverse complement strand
CCCCCCCCCCATTCCTATTCAAGAGCTTTATTTTCATGTTGTTCTGTTCAATAAACTTGTGAAAAATATAATGTTTCTTTTCAATGGTTTTAGCTACTACTAAATTTTATTTTTTTATGTTAATTTTTCAGAAAAAAATTTTTGTCGAGAAAATTAGTACATGACACAGCTCATAATTATGTTAAGATGTTTTAAAATTCTCTCACACAAGGATACATTCCTGAAATTTTCTCTCAAGGAGGGGGGAAGGGGGTATGTGTCACACATTTGGAAAACATACATGAGCACCCTTGAGTGCACCCATATCTATTTCTGATTGGCTGAATACAGACATGCAGCTGCGCTTGTGTATGTTACTGTAGACAGACAATATTACGAGTGCAATTCCGACAAACGGGTGTGACTGGTTGTAGACTAGTCTTAAGTGAACCTTACGTTACGTGAATGTTAAGTTGATGTGACCCCCCCCCTCCCCCCAGTCAGGACTAACATTCTTAAAGAACGGTTTGGAGGTAACGAAATGTGGGTCACAACTGTCTCTTCGCAAAAAGAATATAGAGGGGATTCACCTGTGTTCAGAGTCTTGTAGTACACGTGTACCGTTTCAGTGGCTCCATGCCACCCCAGTTGAACTTCAAGGAGGAGGCCCCCTCCTTAACATCCTTCCACAACCGTGAGAGAGATCAGAGAGGGTCTTATCCAGGGATTCTAGATTCGTAGGCCTTGAATCGATTCTCTGGATCGATTTATAATAAGAGGTATTGTATCAATTCAGGCAAAGAATCGAATACATTGAATCGATCTTGGAAGATCAATTCAACTATTCGTATAATATAGGTTACTTTAACTATATTTCAAATAGTCTATGAATGGGTATGTTTTTTTTTTCGAAAAAATAACTAAGGTAGAGCCCATTAAATATCGGTATATTTTCCTATTATTCTATAAGATATGTCAATTATATAGCCTACTAATCTGTGGCATAGCATTGCAAACTTTGGTTTCAAAATGTTCTAAATTGTAAAAAAAAAAACTTTTCCTTCATTCAATCAAAATGTTTTGTGTTTATGTTTTGTTTCCTTTCTAATTTTTGGTTTAAACGTTTAGAAATCGTCATAGAAAAATCAATTCGTAAATCATATTGACACCTTTGAATCTCTCTAAAAGAATCGAGTAATCGAGGGTATAAAATCGATTTAGGTAAATATCGATCCAAGATCCGAGCATTTCTAGCCTAATTGAGGTGCTGGTGGCTACTCGATTTGGGATTACCGCTTTCATTACATAAAATGAGCTGATGACAAGGGTTGATAATGGATGTTTGCCCTGGAACGTTTTTTAAACATTGGACACTTCATAAAGATACCTATCCCACTTCGATGGCTGAATGGTCTAAGGATTCACACTCACAATGGACTGAACTGTTTATCACGGGAAGATCAGGGTTGTAATCACGGTCGGGTGTACTGAGGGTGGTAATTCATTAATAGTTTTCCACTCACCCCTCCACGCACCTGCGGGTATAAATTCAACCTTCTTCGTCCCTAACAAATTAAACGTAACTTTTACATGTGAGTATAGCCTGAACGGGTAGTAGGACCCTACTCCTACTTGATGACGCTGTTCTTGGTTCGAACCCCGACATTCCGACTCAGACGTTTTGACCTTTCACCCAAATCAGTGGCAAATTGTGATTTTGGGGATCATGCGAGCGTTTGAAACATTCTTCATGTATGAGCTTCATTTCCGGTATCACGTGAGTTTTTCTTCCTGGCTTTGAACGGCGTCTTGTCGTGCAAGAGATACATTATTTAAATTAATATTTTTTATTAAATATTATTTTAGCACTATGAATGTATGAACTTATTATATTTGTAAAAAAAATTCCCCATTCTGAAAAAAAACCTATTAATAATGGGTGACCTGGCGGTCTAGGGGTAAGGTGTCAAGACTTCTGTGCTGGGAGTTTGGGGTTCAATCCTCGGTCCCGGCACAGATTTATCTGATTACCAAACCCTTCCTTCACCTCTGACAAGACGTGTATTAATCACAACTTGTGAATGTGTAGAATGCCAGGCCTCCACCGTGGTTCGGATCTCACGTTAAACTGTAGGTCCTCCATTTCATCTCACAATCACCCTACCATTACACATTAGCGTAAGTGCGTACAACCCGAACGGGTAGTAAGACGCGGTGCTAATAATAATAATAATAATAATAGATCCTAATAGTAATGAATTTGGCTTGTCTGTATGTCTGTATACGATGATCTCATTCTCTTTATCGTTTTTTTAAGTGTCTTTTAAACCTTTAGTGCGATCACAGTTTTTACACTCAATATTGATAAGGAAGTTAGAATTAGAATGTAAGTACAGTCTAATTTTCATAGGAAGGACCTTTACTAACAGCTAGAAATGTTATTAGATCTACTCTCTTTCACATATCACACGTCAGTTTGTATGATCTGTAGCTGTCACTTTTGTTATATATCATTTCCTATAACATAACACATATAGTAAAATGTTATCAATGTTGACAGTAAAGTTCGTATTTTCTAAAATACCCTTTCTATTGAAGTTAGACTGTATACCCGCATTTGACTATATTGAGGTTGTGGAAACTTTTAAGGGGGAAAAACTATCAAGTACACCCAGCTGGGATTTAAACTCGAACCTCCCCGTCACTGCCAATCCATACAAGCCGGATACTGACACCTTAGCCCGCGTATCCACCGCTGTGTTGTGGCTCTCCCCTTGATTACGCCACTGACTTGTAACGAAGGATCATTCATTACGCAAGAATGCACCAATGCATGAATGGGTGCAAGGTGTAATATCAACTTCCGGGTGAGCAAGCCACTCATCTTCTCTTCCCTCCTGACGGGGGTTTCGTCAACTGCTGCTATTGTTTCAACGAGACGACCTGCAGAGTTTTACACGTCTGGTTTTTATGGTCTGTTACATTTTCTGCCGTCATTCTTCCTTAATTCTTCTTGAGGCCTAGCTCGGCGGGTCGGTGTCGAAATATTTCCCGGAGTTCATTGGTCGACTACAAGTCATATGGACTCCAGTTCGATTCCCGCTGCTGCTGATGATGACGGATATATTTAATATTTTGTGTACAGTTTCATTCAATATCCTGCTACTCGATTATTAGTAAATATTGGAAATGGGTCACTCGAATATCTCGAGAGATTTGAAATTCGTAAAAAGTCTAAAAAAAAGTATCTTGAATACAAAAACTAAGACCTTGACTTCAGGTAAAATTTTTTAAAGCAATTGGTGAAATGACTTGTGTTGGGAGAGTAAAGCATTTACAAAAAAAAAAAATTGTAATAATATAATTAATTTATAGAAAAGTGTTATTCTTGTTAGTTATGACGTAATAGACATTACAAACAAAATAGCATTTGTCAGTGGTACCAAGACTTAAATAACTTTTTACTTTAGTTTAAATTTTTTAATATTTTCTCTCTAACTAAAATTGTATATTTTTAAAAAAGATTCGAGGATTCGAACTATAAATCGATATTCGAAAGAAAATTTAAGATTCCGATGATAGAAAAACATGGGATTCGACCCACCTCTAGTCTAGACTAGACTGCCAATGACGGGGAGATTGAGGTTCGAATCTCAGTAGGGTATACTGAAGGTGGCTTTTCCTAAATGGTTTCCCAGTCTCGCTCCACGCAAATTCAGGTAAAATTCCTTTAAAATAACTTTGCTAATCCTTAAAACCATTGGCGTAATTAGTACATAAGCGTATAACCTGAACTGGTTCTAAAAAAAAAGTTAAAATCTGAATACCGGCTCGCGCGAGGTATTGGAGTAAAAGGGTAAAGAAAACACCTACAATATGTCAGAAATGTGTGCAGTGCATTCGTATCTGAATGATTGCTCGACATTTTTCGCGGTGACGATGGGGGACAAAGCGACAAAGTTTCTTGTTAATAACTACAGTATGTCCCTATTAAGATAGAATGAAGATTTGTGCACAATGCTTAGCTGTGAAGCCATTCTAAAATGGTCAAAAAACGGCCCTTTTAACGCAGTTTTTATCCATATAATATGTTTCAAAAATACCGTATTTATCCAAATATCGTTTAATATTTCAACAATGCTCAGTATTAGGAACATCAATTAACACTTTATCTTTATTAATGTTTAATCAGAAATGATCCACGTGCAATAGTGTTCGTGTAAATTTACTATTTCTAGCCGACTGTAACACAGAGTTGATGGGTATGTGACGCATGCTCTTAAATCCGTCATAGAACCAGCGTCTTCTTTGGAAGATTGAGATAAAAAAGATCGTACGTCGTTCTAACGAGCCGAAGTATCTATGGAACCAAGGAGGTATAACAATAACAGGTTCGGAACCTGGCTGATTGCGTCAGTAGACCCGGGAAGCAAAGAGTTTCGCTCGCTCTTCTTCATTCGCCAATCCCGTTACGGTGTTACACATTGTCGGCTTGGTGCTAGACAGACATATCTCCAAGGTTACTACTCATTCAGCGCTGGAAGGCTCGGCAATCATATGGCTCGTTCATAACCAGTGGCGGTGGAAGGTCGGTATACCTTTGGGGTGTAGGGCAGAGCTGGTGGACTTTTTTTTATGGTACGTATCTTATTGGTCGATAATATTCGAAGAAATTCTTTCACTTGTTTATAAAAGTTTCTAACGGTGAAATGTAAAATTGGGTTATTTAACCATCGTTACTAAAAATAATGAATACATATTATTACTACTGTACATTTAAAAAAGAAGTTCAAATTTTTGTAAGTTTTGTACCAATTTATAAATCAAGCGAGACCTTGACCAATTTTTTTATGACATCGGGAACGTAGATTTATATATTTATCTATTTATTTTCAAGTTGAAACTCAAAAATAAATAATAACATGTCCTTAACTAATAAAGACCCACTGTTTAAAAACAATAAGTTTAGATAAATCTTTCCCCCAAGATAATGAGAATACCTATAAGGTGTATGAACAAGAACAGCACTCATCAATGTTTTTCAAAGTTAATATATTAATATGTGTAAGCACCAAGTTTGATAAAAATCCGTAGAATTTTTATTTTTTCAAAACTTTCTCCTAATTCTTAACACTATTTTATTAGAGAACCCACATGTCCGTTCAATGTGTAGATACTTTTAATAGATAAGTGTTATTCCACTTTCTACGAGACTTTCCTAAATGAAAGCGCATCAACTGACAAATAAGAATAAGTTGTAAAATAGGCACCTGTGTGAGGTGCAGTACGTGAGAAGATAATGCTGATTATATCATTGACTACACATTGAATAGACACATTCCTAGTTAACTAGACCTTGGTTGCTTCACTGGGTCCAAACAGTGATAGAGACACGACTCGCACCGCAAACCATCACCAGCCAGCTCTGAAAGTCTCGGGCTCGAAACCCACTCTTCACCTGGTGAAATATAGTTAGATTTTCTTAGTAAGAACCTCATCTGACTGATAGAAAAGCTAGACCTACTTTCACATATTCATACGTCAAGCCTTGTTATCTGGAGCTGTCACTTTTGAATTATAGTAGTAACAATACTTATAAAATTACAAAAAAAATCTTCTTTATTTTGGACGCAAAATAAAGGTTTGTATTTTCTAAAAGGACATTTCTATGAAAATTGGACTATAGTAAGGGAGGTACGAGTGATTTGGAGCTAACTTTAACTGCTTTATATATTTATGTATTTTTAGCACCGCGTCTTACTACCCGTTCGGGTTAGTCTTTTCGCGTATGTACTAATTACGCTAATGGTTTTAGAGATTAGGAAGGTTATATTAATAGGAAGTGTACTCGCATTTGCGTGGAGGAAGAGTGGAAACCCATTTTTGAAAACCTCCCTTAGTACACCCGATCGAGATTCGAACCTCGATCTCCCCGTCGTCGGCAGTCTAGCCCACTGCGAGAGTAGCGCGTTAGACCACGTGGCCACCTAAGCTGGTCATTATAATTATTACTTTTTGATGTTCCACTTCTTACTACCCATCCGGGCCATCCGCATTTAACTACACTAAGGAGTTAGATATGATGCAAGTAGAATTAGGAAGAAATGTATCTGTATTTGCGTGAAGGCAAAGCAGGAGACCATTTAGAAAAATACACCCGCAGTAAACCCAGCCGGGATTCAAGCTAAACACCTACCCATCAGTGGAAAACCAGACGAGAGTAGACCAAAGCCTTAACCTACCTTGTCCGTGTGGTTGACGTGGTTTCAAAACTTTGGTAAACATGTTCTTTACAAATTATTTGCAAGGAACGAGCAATATGAGAAATTCCCAAGATAAAGCAGTTAAATGAAGAATTGGGAGTTAAATTTATAGAAATTTAAAGAAAAAATTAATTAAAAACGTTTAATCAAGATTGGCTTTTAAAATATGAAATTAATTAAAGTAAAAATAAAAATATGAAATTGATTAAATTAATAAAATTAATTAATTAATTAAAAAACATATGTTACCACATATGTTTTAATATTTTTATATCTTTGTTAATTGTTTCATAGGATTACTGTGTCTCTTCCCTTTTCTAAATAGCATTTTGACTGATCCTATATAGTCTTTAAACTTAACTTCCTATTTATTTTCCATTTTGACTTATAATGTAATTTCTCATATCTTATGGTAAAATTTGTTTAACACATTATACATTACTTTATGTTTCATCTGTCATACGTTAAAATCTTTGATGTAATACTTTTTCATAAGGTTAATTGTTTTCATAGGGTTACAGTTTTCGTTTTGTTTTTCTTTTTCTTAATTTTAATGTATTATCATAAATATTCTCAAAAACTTAACTTATTTATCCACTATTTCATGTTCTATGACTTTAATTAAATTCATATTTTAAAAGCCAATCTTGATTAAACGTTTTTAATGGATTTTTTCTTTAAATTTCTATAAATTTAACTCCCAATTCTTCATTTAACTGCTTTATCTTGGGAATTTCTCATATTGCTCGTTCCTTGCAAATAATTTGTAATCAATTCTCCTTACTAAAATCAAAATGAATATAAACACAACTTTAGTATGTTAACTGAAGTTTAAAGACTTGTAGTAAAACTTTAACAAACATGTTTATGTTGTTTCGATAGCAACGATCCGGATTTCACTAAACTTTTGGTCCCTATAGCTGAAAGCTTAACTTAAGATAAGCGTCTATGTAAATTAGAAATAAGAGCAGCATCTTCTTAAAGAGGATTATCCTTAAAGTGTGGTATTTTTTATTAAAATAAAAGTTATGATCCTTCAAAACCACTAAAAATCTCTTTAATCATCTTAGAATATTATGTCGAAAAATGTCTTATTTTTTAAAGTGGACTAAACATGTTTTTTAAAATCTTTTTATCTTAAAGATGCGACAGTTTACGTTAAACATAATCGAAAGTCATATAATTCTACATATTCATACAGTTTTTAATATGTTAAAACTTCAAATGCAAGCTATTTAAATTCTTTAAGGACGATATTTTTCACCCTTATTTTGTCGTGATCCATATTTTAAAATAATAGACCAGTTCTTAAATAGGGTGAAATATCTGAAAGTCTGCAAAAAAATCTTTGGTCTGGTATGCATTATATTGTTGTTAATATATTTTTTATTTAATGTTTGAAATACAACTTTTTTCCCCCCAGAGAAACTTAACTACTATTCTAAGATCATCTGGCAAGAAAGATGTGATGTATCCGGTTATTTATCTAAGCTCAATTTCTCGACAAAGTTTCTTCCCCTTTGACAAACAATAATTAAATCTACTTCGAAAGACAAGAGCCAACTTGTATAATATATGGTAAGCCTTGGCTTTCTTATTGCTAATAATTAAATTGAATAAACAATTTAAATGTTATGAAATCCGTTTCAAGTTCTGTGATTGTAATAAATTAAATAGTTTAACATGTTGACTCTAACCAAGTTGTAGCATTAATAAATATATGTACACCTAAAAATTAATACGTTGTCTTAGTTTACTATTAAAATATCTAATCTAATGTTAACACTGAAAATTAGTCATTAGGTCATTCCCTTGAACGAAATACCACATTTTTATTGATAATTTAAAAATTGTTATACTAAGATATAACTGGTACTGGTTTCTTCGTTGAAGGGCTGTACTGCAAACGATGCATATATATATATATATATATATATAGAAAGAGAGAGAGAGAGAGAGAAAGAGAGAGAGAAAATAATATGCATATATAGAGTATGGTTGTCTAACTTTACTTTAGGCAATTATAAAAAAGGGGGGGAAAGATTTCATAATATGAATGTCGTCATGAAATATACAATATATAATAGTATTACTATTATGTATTATATATTTTACTGCAATTGTACTATATAATATATAGTATGGTTTATATAATATATAGTAGTATTACTATTATATATTTCATGATGATTTTTAAATTGTAATCATTAAATATATAATATCTAGCTCTATATATTATATATTTCATGATGACATTTAAAAAATCAATAAAGTTTATTGAATTAACTACCTAGTATTTCCGTACTATGAAAGCAGGTAAAGTACGAGGGATTTTAAGGTAACTTTAATATGTAGTATAAGCCTCTAAAGTCTAAGGTACTGATAACATAATTCGTATTTAGCGTCTAAAAATAATAATTAAAAAATACCAATCTGAGTATCTCACGGAAAGAGAAATTGACTTGGAACAGGGGGGGAGACTCGATACTCACTCAAGGCTAATACTGTCGCACTCCTCAAAATTGCAACATCCACATCTATTTTTTTTAAACTCTCCGTGCCTTACTACCCATCGGGGATGTCCGGATTTTTAAGCTAGGGAGGTAAGAATTAGAAAGCTATAGTATAAAAGTCACTGTACTCTCAATTGCGTGGGGGTGGAGTGGAAAACAATTTTAAAAAATAACCTCATTTCACCTGACCGTGATTTGAAACTTGAACTCCTAATCATCAATAATCTAGAAAATATTAGACTGACGCCTTTTTCCACGAACCCAATGGTGCGGGTTTCCCCATCCTGTTTCCAAGTTGGTTCGTGTAAGTGTCTAGAATTTATTTCTCTTATTAGAACGTGAAAATGATATTTTAAAAGGTAAGATGGAGCAAACAATATAAAAAACAAAATTTATACGAGAGGACGCACTTAAGGATACATGTGACAACATCAAACGAATGATGTCCAACATTTGTGGTGAGGAATAACAAACTAACTAAAAAGGAGAAACCTCCCCTTCCAATCATCCTTTAACCACTTTGCTTTTTAAAATAACCTGAGGCCAAGCTAGACGTTGCGGAGATCATGAATAAGAGATTTGCGCCTTTCCATCTCCATCGTCCAGCTGTACGGTACAGTCACATCCAAGGTTCAGTTACAATACAGTCAGAAAAAATAATACGTACATGAAACGGTTCATTTTCTAAAATAATACCTTGAAATTCAGCTTTAAACTTAATTTTATTTGTTACAGAAGAAATTTAATCTTTTAATGAATATTCACTTTAATATGAAATAGTTATGTGAATAAACAACTTTTTTAAGTTAAATTTATAAAGTATGCGTGAAAATTGCCAAGCAAGTTGGGATAAAATCAATTTTTTACATCCGAAACTAATTCAAAACTAATTTTAAAATATTCGAAGAGATTTCGGATATTTGTTTATTTACTAATTTTAATTTCTTTAAATTATAAACATATACTTAGGGAAGGAAAAGGCGAAGAAAATATTGTACAGTATTTATGTTTATGATCCTAGATATAATTATTTACCACTGGAAGCCGATATACGTAAATTGTCAACATTAACATCGCAGCTTGGACCTGGAAAGTCTACCTAATTACCTAATTGATATAAATACATTAGTACATTATTTCTTATCATGCAAATTATGGAGAGAGATACAGAGAGAGAACGGGTCGTAAAAAGAATATCCATGTCTCACTCTAAAATTAAACTATTGAATAATTTATCCTTTATAATTATTTCTAATACTTGCCTTAAGGCACTATAATATGTATATATGTATATATAGTATATATATAGAGAGAGAATGAGAGAGAGAGATTATTTTTATATATTTGAAATAATATCGCTAATATTTGTGATTGTTATTAAAATATTATTAAATCCCATTTTAATTTAAATGCCTAAAACACATTTTTAAACAAACTTTATAAGAAATTCAATAGCCTAGAATCTAATTACTATCTATAGGCTAGTAAGAAATAATAAAAACAAATATGTTTAATATAGAGGCTACATATTAATATTAAAAATAACTCAAAGCTCTCCTCAAACATTCATGGTATTTCAAATTATATTGATATTAAGAAAGAAAGAGATAATGGGTGTGACCGTTGGGAGGGGGGATGTATGGGGCGTGAAATTGTAGGAGGAAGCGGGCAGAGTAAATGAGAGGCAGTATTTATTTTAAAACATTTTATTTCAAATTATTATTCAACATATCCTGTATTATTCAGGCTCTATCAATACAGTATTCTAAGAAGCGTTCAAATTGGTTCAGCTTTAGTAAACACGAGAAACACACCTAATTTTATCTTCAATTAAATATTACTATGAAATTGTCAATATAAACTTGTAAACTTTATTTAAACAATAAAAAATACTCATTTATAATATACTTGAATAAAATATTAATTCATCATCTCGTTTGTACTAAAGCTCTATGAAATCTGAGTAAGAATTAGATAAAAGTAAACAAAATCAATAATAATGTGTTAAATTACTAAATAAAAACGTTCGCTCTATCTACAGATGCGTTGTATCATCAACGCCAAGAGTAGAAAGACAGTTATTGGATTGAATCCCTGGTGAATGTGAGACCTAATCCCCGCGCTCTAACACAACCTTCTAGTAATCTGATTGTTCACTTGACTACTCAGACTAGAAAGCCCCCTTATCCCTCATCACCCACCTGTAATGATAATCGGCTCAGTTCTGTATTTATGAGACCTTTTGCAATGACGTTGCCTTTATTTACCTTTGGACATTTGGGTATATTGATTTTTGTTTTATCGTATGGCACATTTGACCGGCAGGGACTTTGGCGTCCAGGTTTGGTCGCCTTATGTGTAGACTAATAGCCGCTCTGTTGGCATAGAACGTTGCCCAGGGTACAACATAGGAGTTTGTCTACACGCCATACCCGTAATGAGATGATGTGATGATAGTTATTCTGAAATTGTGGAGCCGGGGTAAGTATTAACCTAACTTAAGCCTAGTTATCCAAACTCTGGGGAGCATTGGAACTATTCCCCTAAAGGGAAAAATATCAAAGGTACCAGCTGGTTATCGAACCTGTGGCCCCTAGGCTCGCAGCCGGTTGCATTGACCACTACATCATGGGGCCGGTTTATGTATTGATGAACTAAGAGGTTAGTCCGTGATGTATAGATAGACCTTAGTCTGAATATTTGACAATGGTAGGTACAGCATAATTAAATAATATGCTTTAGACCCGCTTCGGTGTTCGCGTGGTCTAACGCACTACTATCGCAGTAGAGTAGACTGCCGATTACGAGGAGATCGAGGTTCGAATCATGGTCGGGTGTACTGAGAGTGGTTTTTACCAAAATTGTTTTCCACTCTCCACGCAAATGTGGGTACACTTCCTATTAATGCAACCTTCCTAATCCCTAAAACAATCAGCGTGATTAGTACACAAGCGTTTAACTTGAACGGGTAGTAAATCTTGAGATTTTACAATACGAAACAAAATATTTTATTTTTTTCATCTGTTTTCATCTGTTACAAAATGGACTGTGAGGAACTAAGAACATTGATTGCAAAAAGGAGCTATTTTTGGTATCGAATGTAGATTGGAGTGTATTCAAAAAATGTATAGAAAGCACTCATGAATTCTTCAAACGATCTAGTCAATTCCCCTTTCTCGTTCCTTGATTAAGAATAGCTGTTCAACCACACACGCTTCTTGTTCCATCAAGCGAACCTTTAGCGTAGGACTCTCCAAAAAGTAAAATTCATACAACAGATCCATTGCACTTGGTTGAAATAGCAAACATACTGAAGATTCTTTAAGTATCTGTACAACGCCTTTGCATCCAATGTATAACCACTTGGTCCTACGAAAATGTTCTTTCCTATTCCTAAGAAAAATCATTTGTACAAAGTCTTATTTAATCTAACCGGCGCTTTAGAGCCTGTCTCATCCGGTTAGCTCCTAACTTACTATAGGTAGGTAAGTAATTTAGCTCAAAATGGGCGCCACAAATTGGTGCACTTCTTTCTTCTCTTCATTAGAAAGCAGTGCAATTGAGACCAGTGAAACTATTTTAATTTAATTTAAAAATACAATACAAATGAAAAATAATTACTTTAAAATGAAAGAACTATTAAAATGATTCCAATGTTTCTGTTGTAAAATGACTAAAGGGTGTTTTATATGTTCGTTAAAACAGAAAGTAGAATTTGATTTGGTGGTGCAGCAATTCACACTTCGGAAGAAATGTATATTGTCCCCCGATTCTTTGATGGTGCATCAATTCACACCCCGGAAGAAATGTATATTGTCCCATGATTCTTTGGTGGTGCAGCAATTCACACTCTGGAACAAATGTATATTGTCCCATGATTATTTGATGGTGCTGCAATTCACACTCCAAAATAAATGTATATTGTCCCATGATTCTTCGCAACGCAAACTTCAAACATCTGTTCATTATTTTATTTACCATTGGGTAAATATATATTTTAGATTATTAACCATAGCTCTGTGTCGTGATGACTCTCAGTGCATCCACATTCATGCGTTCCATTTAACGAGTTATTTCAAATCTCTGCTTTTTTATAGCTCTACAGCGCATGCACACTGGGTTAAGTCGTTTGTATATGAAATGTTCTTTATTTTTATGGAGAAATCCGGATAGAGCTGAGATTGTATTTATTATTGAAGAATGACAAACGCAGCTCGGGCTGATTTCTTGTGATTGGTTTATGACTCGTCACGTGCTGTTGTTATTTAGGGAACGCGTGAATCCCGAGTAAAGCATAAAACCTAACTTTGAAGTGATTCTTGATTCGAGAGTAGTCTTGTACCTACTGTCCCGGTTAATCAGCCGTGAGATCGGATCTTTAAGGTTGGATGAAAAGGGACGTGAGAAAAAGCCAGGGTGATTGCAATTTTTATAGCAAAACCTTTGTTTGGCTAAAATAAATAAAATATTGCATCCAGTTCATTAATTCATCAATGTGAGAGAAGAATCTCTAATTTCACCGATGATAAATTTTTCAATAAAGCTAAGAATAGAACTTGAGATCCTTAGTCTAGTAGACAGAACGGGCTGACGGCTGAACTAAGATTATGGATTCGCTTCGCTCTAATAGTACACATTTATTATAACTACCCTTCTGATACCTACTCTATAGATTAATCAGATAAATAACACTTGAGTCTAGTAGACAGAACGGGCTGATGACTGAACTAAGATGATGGACTCACTTCACTCTAATAGTACACATTTATTATAACTACCCTTCTCATACCTATTCTATGGATTAATCAGATAAATAAAACTTGGTTTAACCACTTCGGTGGCCGCGTGGTCTCTAGCAATAGACTGGCCTGACGATGACGCGGAGATCGGGGTTCAAATTCAGGTTGGGTGTACTGAGGGTGGTTTGTCCTAAATTGTTTTCCACTCTTCCTCCACGAAAATGCCGGTACACTTTCTTTAAATTCAACCTTCCCCATTCCTAACACATTAGCGTAATTATCACAGATGCGTATAACCTGAACGAGTAACAAGACGTGGTGCTAAAAAAAAATTATGTTATGAATAAAATAAGCAATACATCTTATAAATGACCTCTTTATATTTGTCAAAAGAGTAATGAAAAAGTTTCGCATAAAAATCTCTCCTCCCACATGCGACATCACCTAAAACCGATTGCAAACTCTCGCTTATATTATATTTAACTTGTAGCAATAATGTCCTGTAAAGCTAGCAAAAGTATCGATTCCACGTCATGTTGTGTAGTTGACGGTGTTTAAGGTGAACCCAAATTCTAGGCAGATCACCCATTCTATTGGCAGCACTGATTTACTAATGATGCATCAGAGTAATGACGCGCTACCCCGCATATACATGTAATGGGGTTGACATATAGCGACTCGGAGATCTTTAAATGAATACAAGATGGACAGATAAGAGTTATCATCAACGTTTAGGAGGACATGGAATTTGTGTACAGTCCTGTGTAGTGACCGTAAAACACAATGCGATCTTAGCAAATCATAATACACTTTATAATAAAAAGTATTGCGGTGTTCTAGTGTCTACTTAAAAAATCATTATGAGAGATTATTGTAAAAGTTTTGCCACTAACAAAATATCCATGGCGTCAGCCCACAACCAAGCCATACTGACCGAGATTCTGCCATTTTTTTGTCAAGAAAATGCCAATTTCTGCTGATAGAGGGTGTAATGTGGTCGAAATATTTCAAGAGAACTGTCATTTTCAGCTATCTTTATTTTTACACCGATTTTCTTTATTTTTCTCACCATTTCATTCATATTTTACCTCCAACTTTTTATTTTCCTTTTAGTTATTCTATTTTTATTTACATTTTCCGAAGTTTAGACTTTAATTATTCTATTCAGACTTTTGGAATACTTTTTAATTATTCCAGACGGAAGTGACTTGGATAATTTGAATTAAAATTGGAGTACGAGCCTCTTCTATTCTCGGCGTCCTTTGGGATGAGTTTTAATTCCATATTTAACAAATTTTAAATTTAAGTTTTCAGTATTAAAATGTGTCCTACAAGACATTTTACGTCATCAAGAGAGAGAGTGGGAAATCATTTTGTAAAACACACCCTCAGTAAACCATACTGGAACCCTAAAGCTTGATTCACACGTTCTCCAAAAACAGAAAGCAGAATCAGCTTGAGTAGCGTAGCAATTCACAAGCTTGATGGATTGCAACGCTAACTTAAAACAGCTGACTACTGAGATATTTTCTTTTCTAGTAGATAAACATTTATTTTAGATCATTCTCCCGATGGATGTTTTCTAATTATGACACTGTGTCGTGGCACAATCCAATACATCGATACACACGATTTTCATTAACGGGTTATTTCAAATCTCCTCACAACGGCCAACGAATATGTCAGCTTGATTCTGGCTGTAGAGCGCACGCGTTGTAAAATGCGCATGCGCACTGATTTGAAATAGTTGGTTCCGAGATTTAATTGGTTCTCCTGTGCCTAACATCTCAGGCAGAGCGGACAAAGTAGAGATGAGTTGAACTTCAGCAGAACAGCTCGCGCCGATCAGACGGAAATCTTGTGATTGGCTTAGAGCGTGTCACATGACCACGTTTCTGTTCAGCGCTAGTTTTTCGGCGAGCGTGTGAACACTCAGTAGCCCAGAACATTCTGTCATCAGAAATACACTACAACACGAGAGTGAAGCGTTAGACCGGATAAAATATATATCTTCTCGAAAAAGAACTTCTCTCGTAAAGATATGGACTCAAGAATAATAAAAAAGAAATAAAAAATAATAAATCAAAAGAAAGGCAAACAGATCCATTCACATCTCTCTTCTGTGTATTTGTCCTTCTCTCTTTCTACGACTAAAACTACTCAAGAGAAGTAGCTGATATCTTTCTTGTAACAGCTCTCTGCAAACAAGCTCTGACGTCATTATCACCTCTTCCTACTGTCTCTTGAACTCCTTGTGTCGACTAATAGAAATTGTTGAAGGGTGTCGCAGTTAGACACAAAGTTCTCTCCAACAAATGTATTTGTCGATGTTTACATTTCAATTTCAGCTTACTAAATTTATAATACTGCTATTGAAATTCATTTTGTTAAATTTGATAATATATTTTTACTTTCTTGTGGTCACCTTGGTCAGAAAGAAAGTATCGATCCCTGGTCAGGCCACTTGGCTTAAAATACAATGGTCTTTGTAATTCTTTGAAACTACTTCTCTATTCTGTCTAAACGTTTACTCCCTTTCGTCCTTCACCTATATCCCCCATTTGCCATGTCAATGAGAAAGAGGGTTAAAAAACCCCAACTAAACTTCTTATCTCAAGTTAAAGAGGAAAGCTCACTTCTAGTTCTCAAATATATTAAAATGTTCTGTTGTTAACCTATATATATATATATATATATATACAGAAAATTTTAATATATTTTTCCACGTTAAGCTGTAGGTCCTCCATTTCATCTCACAATCACCCTACCATTACACATTAGCTTAAGCGCGTACAACCCGAATATGTAGTAAGACGCGGTGCTAATAATAATAATAATAATAATAATAATAATAATAATAATAATAATAATAATAATAATAATAATAATAATATATAGGTTAACAACAGAAAATTTTTATATATTTTTAATATATTTAATATATTTGAGAATATATATATATATATAAATATATTTGTAAGAGGAAGGCTAAATCAAGATACCTTTTCATCAAGCCTAGTCTAATAGCTCCACAGATATGCTTTCAAAGTGGTTGAAATGGAGCTAATTTCACATTTTCACACCTTTATTTCTATTAATAAAACTCAAACTAAAGGGTTGTTAAGGAAAAAAGAGCCCTGTTGGAATCTTTTGACTTTATTTTGGTGTGAACCATATCTTGAAATAACTCATCATAGAATTAAAAATTGCGTTAGAGCTAAACGTTTGCACTGCAGTTCCTAGTTTACCAAGGAAGAACTAATATATGGAATCATGTGCACTATAAATAATTGTTCCACTTGCCCAATTGAGCTTAAAATTAGTAAATGAGATAACATGACCCCTCCAAGAACTCCTTACCCTCCTAAAACACTTATATATATATATATTATATATATAATTATAATTATATATATAGTTATAATTATATATATAATTATATATATAATTATATATATAATTATATTTATATATATATTATATATATATATATTATATATATATTATATATATATATAATATATATATCATATATATATATTATATATATATTATATATATATATAATATATATATCTGTATATATATATTATATATATATATCTGTATATATATATATCTGTATTGGTCACAAATTCTTCAGACGAGTCTGAGAGTTCTCAGAGGTTGGATCTATGTCACTGTTCAGTTCAAACACAGCTGCGTGATTGTAAATACGTACTTTGAGTCCTTTTAACGCATTAAGGACCGGCTACATGGAGCCGCACCGCACCGCATTTTCCCGGTGGAATGTTATCCATGTTTTTAAATCCAAGTGGCTATACGAGTCCCCACCTCACCGGCGCGGACAAATCGTTGAGAGAGCATTGCTCCGCAATTTTGCGGTGCGGTGCGGACCGTGTAGTCACCTATCACAGGAAATAAAATGTTCGGGAGCTTCCGAACTTTGTTTTCATTCTAACCACTAGCAATGTAGGGATGGGCGAAACAGTTATAGGCATTTGTTTCACAGCCGTTGCACGTGTGACGCTGTAGTCATTGTTTACAACATTACGTACGAGATAAACAATATTATATACAACAACTTAGTGAACAACAAACATTCTTCTTAATTATTAGCTAACTTAAAACTTTATTCATCGTAATTAATAGCTAACTTAATTTTATGAAAATAGGTGAAAACCTATGCAAGTAAAAATAAAAATACAAACTTATTTTGTAATAGAACTCAGTCTATGAAGAATATAAAAAATTGTTAGAAAATGCGGTGCGGGTCGGCTCCGTATAGCCATACCTTTAGGTAAGCAACTCTTAAATGTTTCCTCATCCACACTCTCGCCAAGACGACTCGGACAAGACATTGATCGACACTGTACGATTCGAGTGAGGACAAAAGCTATTCTCTACACTCTCGCCTCTCACCTACAGTCTACCTGTCGTGAAGTCGTTCGTTATTTTGATATCTATGATGGAGGATGTCGAACTTGCTATATAACATCAACTGATGCGAACCTACGCATCGTTCAGTCTCGTCTTATCTTTGTGGTACATACGTTTCGGTTCCCACAAAACGGGCTCGCCTTGATATAATCCCAAACATTGGATTGTTCTATCATTTGTCAAGTCTTTCATGTTTTGTAAAATAATTTACTACGCAAAAATTAAAAAGAAAACAAAATTAAAATTAACACAAATCAAATTAATTAAATCTGATGACGCACTAAGTGTCAATATTCCGGGTTTTAATTGCGCATCGACTGGACGAGAATGTGGCGGTGCATCTCGCATCCTTTGACTCGGACATCAAAGACCGACACGGACCCGAGAGTAGCCGAGGCGAGCCGAGAGTGTGTCTGAGACAACCTGGCTGGATCTTAAGTGGAGAGAGAGAGAGATATGAATCATTACAACAAAGATGGCACAATTATTATTCACCCTAAAGGTCGTCCAAGAGATTTGTTTGTACTATCATCTGAGAGATAGAAACTAAACAAACAGATTGGGAGGAGCTAGTTTAAATCTCATATGGGGACCCTTGACGTATTTATTTTAATAATTGTTTTTTTAAATCCATTTACATGCTCTAGTGGTCAGCTCTCCTGGCTACATAAGCAGAGGTCCCGGGCTAAATACCCAGCGCTTTCAAAAATGTATATATTAAGCAGTAGGTTTGTAACGGAGTCGAACTCAGCCTCGTGAGGACAACTGAGGAGCTACTTGAATAAATAAGTAGCAATTCTAGTTTAGAAAACTGATATTAATGGCTGGATGGCTCGTTGTGCTGACCACATGACACCTTCTATCCACTAATGTTGGTAATATCATCGCCAACTGTGGCAACCGCTCAGTTGATATAGCTCTCTTTCGGGCTCAAACCATGAGTTTTATTAACATTAAGTACAGGATGTTTCACTCGCTCTCGGCCACTGAGTTTCCTTTATAACTTCCAAACTAATGAACGTAATTGGTGTATAAGAAGCATTCAGGGGCTGAGAGAGAGTGAAATAACCTGTACAACACAACCCCCCCTTTATAACAGGTTACGATGTTTCTACCTCACCTGGTGTAACAAACCTGCTTCATATCCCGTGAGAGCACATCGTCCTAATTAAGACGCATCTGGGCTGGGAGCCCCTTAGGTCCCACGAGGAGTATCTGCTCTTCTCTTCAATTTGTTGGTGAGTGAAATTACAAAGTGGCCCCGTCATCAGAAACCGTATCCAATTTTTAGATTATTCAATTTTTCGAAATGTGTTGACTCTTAGTTTTCACTAGAGTTAGAATAACGTAAGTAAACCGCTTAGAGTGTTTTTGTGATCTGACACATTAGCGTGTCTGCCTGGTGAACTTAGGGTCCTTGGTTCAATTTCAGACATGGGTGTAGAGTTAACATTGGTGAAATTGGAGCTCTTTCTTTGAGTAATTTCAAAAGCCGAAGGACTAAGTGTTTTGTCTATTCAATAATTAATTTATATTATAAGAAATGTAATATAATTATAATGAATTAGCCGGTTCAGAAAGTTGAAGTTCATTAACCAAAATTATAAGAAAAATATGTGTATGTGTGTCTGTGCGCGCACGCGCGCTTTTCAGTACGCATTAAGACAAGCAGAAAGAAGCTCATGTGGAACAGATACGAAATGAATATATTTGGACGTATCTTTAGCTACGTGTTTTATAGCTGGCATACTTCAGTATAGCCCAATTTTCATATCAAAAGAATTTACGAAAATACAATTTAATTTCTACGCGGCCATCATTGAAACTATTTTACCATATTATTAGTGTTGTTTTTATTTTGATATGTCAATATTATTACCAAAATGGACAGCTGCAGATCACATGATTTGACGTATGAAGATGTTAAAGTATATTTATTAGCTTTTATATCTGTCAGATAAGGTTCTTTCTATTAAAATAGGATTGTACACACATATTTACTGGTAAGTCTCTTGTCTTGTATATGACAATTTTTAGACTGTTGTAGAGTTGTCCGGCAGCCATCTCAGAAGTGATTCACTAGTAGAATTTGTCCACAACATTTGATTTTTAATATTATACACACTCATGTGTTCATATTATTATCGTTTAGACTCTCTAATTCCACCTATGAATTCAAAAATCAAAAGATTCCCTCCAACGAACGAAAACTTGATAAAAATTTTATTTTACACGACCTATGAAATACTATCAAGAGCTTACAAGTTTGTGTAAAACAAGGATTATTTTTTAACACCCATGTTATTGTTTGCTTTCCTTGTACTGCACCAGAAGAGTTATCTGATCCGGGAAGCTGAAGTTCAAATCTTGATTGGGGGCATCGATCCGAATTTTTGTCTCTGCAAACGATTTTCTATCATTTATTCAGGTGAGTGTAGTTGTTTTAAATGCCTCCTTTTTCTCCTTTGTCGATATATCAGTCAGTGTATATTGTGGGTACACTGGACGGGTGGTAAGATGCGTAAGCGTCTAAATAGAATCATGTTCCATGTCTTGACAAAGTGACATTATCATCTAAAATATTTGGCTTCATATCCGAGTGGATGGTTAGGGTCACATTTCCTGAAGGATATGTGAGATTTTGTTGAATCTGAAAGCAAAGCAACATTGTTGCACTGAGGGTGTAATGCTGGGTTTACACGGATTAATATTAATTAATTAATTAATATTTGGTCCACATTTTTTAGATTGTTTTAGCTTCTTCTTTATATAACACAAACCGATAGCTGAGATAGCAACTATTCTTCATCTATTTGTCTTGGGCGAAATTAGACTCCAGTAAAAACTCGCCATCACAGAGAAGCAACCTTCTACGAGAAGAAACTGGAAACTATTGAAACAAGATTTGCACGAACTCTTTTGAGAAAATGTTTGAGCATCCAAACCCAGATTAAGAGAGGGTTAAAGCTGTAAATATTCAACTTCTCTCAAAATTATCTTCAAGATCAAAAATAATTTACTAAGAACTTAAAATGTCTTAAGTACAACTGGAGTATAAAGCCATTAAGATGGGATTGTTGGGAACGTGAGTTAATTACAGTGTTTTTTTTTGCAGTTTTATAGCGAAACATTGTTTTAGTCAAAATAAATAAAATATTTCATCATTAGAAAGATAGAGGTTATTTTCTTCAAATAGTGATGTAAAGAGTTTTTGTGTAATTGTCAAGAGCATAGCGGCGTTAGATGGGAAAATTTTAAATTAATAAAAAAAATTTCATTAAATACCAGGACACTCTTGTTATATGTTCAAGAACTGTTTGTATCACCATGGGGAGAAAATTTTATTTCTTTTGACCAAAATAAAAGTTTTAGTATAAAAACTGCCCAAACTCTTGTAATCCACACTCCCACCGTAAAGTGTGTTGAATGTAGAGACTCAGTTTTAAAAACAGATTTTCAACTTGACATATAAAAAGTACCTTACAAACTTACTATTGAGAAAATATTTAGGCTTAATCTTTTTTTTATATATATTATACGAGCACATTCCTTTTAGCAAAACTCAGCTTAACAATAGGGAATATCAATCAAACATGATTAATCGACATCTTCCATTTTGTCACATAATCAAAATGAAGCCATATCAATCATGGATATATTCTTCACCTTTCACATTCAAATCATGTGTGAATGTGTGTGTGCTTTTTATTATGTGTGGAGTCTTTGAATTCTACATATATGAAGCTATATTCATATCGCCATTGGAAGAATCTTTAGAATGGAAAAAATATAAATAAATCCATATTGACAATATATAGTTAAGCTTATCGTGCATATTTTTAGATCTTTACAGTCAGTGTTAAGTGTACTAATATGTAAAATAATATGTACTAACTTAATGAACGGCAACGGCAATTCGACTACATGAGGTGATTAATATAACTTCCGTTTACAGTTTATTTTAAAAAATATTAATATTCATTGACTCAGATATTTAAAAAAAAGTCATCATCACTTAAACATTTCCACATTTTTATTGTGAACTCTCATGTTTCTTGTTTAACAAACTGAAAGGAGAACCAGTTTCAATATCATAACATTGACTTTTTTTTTTATCTGACGGTTCAAAAAGCTACTGTATAGATCTGATTTTGTGTAGTCATATGCCAAGGCATGTGTTGTAGTTTATGCACCAAGTCTTACAGCCCATACCAATACCAGGGATACCAATTTTGCCGGAAAGATATTTTCATCTTACACACGTCACAATCGACAAGGGATCGATGGCTTTCTTCCCCTCCGAAGGAAATTGTACTACGGATTTTTAACGCTCAAGAGAAATCCGTTGACCTCGGATGGGCTTGAACCCACGAACATTGGATCTTGAGGCAAGCTCTTTACCCCAAGACCACTGAAGTAGACTTTTACTTAATAAATAATCCTTAGGCGTAGCTTACTTAGTATACATTTTGGAAAACTTGGTTCCAACCTACTATAGACAATATTAAAACTCTTTTACGATCGTCTCCTAGCATTTATTTTATTTGGCCATTTCCTCTATAGATGCTAGGTTAACCCACAATAATTTCCATAAAATATAATTGCATAGAATCTACATTTTTTTACATCCTACTCTGGGCTTAAGAAAGATTACTGAGGTATTGGGCCTCAAAGCAGAAAGTATTTTAATGAAAATGTTTAGTTTATGGGTAAATTATCTAAAACAGTCTCGTTAAAAAGGTTTATGAGAGTATACTGCTGGTGGAGAGATACACTGCTCTATTTACTCGTTTTATTCCGCCCACATACACAGTACTAGATCGGTCGAATAACTATCCCCTCCCCCTTTCTACCCCCCCAGTCGCATCACCTGAAATCACTTGTAAAACTTATTGCTTTCTGGACATTGGTGTGGGAGGTACATGACACAGCCTGGCATCATTTCCCATTTGATGTTAGTGCTATTAGCTAGCTTTCCTTTGCCAAAGCAATTTAAAAAGCCAATTTGGAAGCATAGTAGGTTGGTCACAAATAAAGAATGTTTTTTTTAAATACTGATAGGTCATCTATTTTTCAATTTTTAAAAGGAACATACAAATATTAGAATAGTATTACCTTGTGGAAGCAGAGCTTACTAGCAATTATTCATTATGTTAAACAACTAATAAAACTATAACAATGAAACTAAGGACTAAGTTTAGAGCTATACCAAAATTGTAGAGGTGTTTTGACACAATTAAAGACTGATAAAATTATAATAACCATCGATAATTTAAAATGATCTAATAAATGATTAAAATGCATTTATTTACGAAACAATTTGTAATTTTTGTATAAGAATATTTAAACAAAAGTTTTAAGTTAAATATTTGTTTAAAAGTTTAAAAGTCATTGCTATAGTCCTAATTGTATGCTAAATTTTGCGATTATATTGTTTCTAAGTTATATATAAACTTTTGTCAAATTTGGATGTATACACCTCCTTAAAAAGAAATCCAAATTTTCCATATGAATCGTCTTCAGAGCTAAGCCTTAAGAATCAATGGATTCTTAGGAAAGTCTACTTAAAATAGCAAATTTTAAATTATCTTAAAGGTAGGTGTGGCCGGATTGGAAATTTTACATCCCAATAAACAAAGAAACACTGTCCCTAGCTGTTGAAATTTACAACACTAGATGTATAAATGAGTTTTTTTTTTAGCATTGCATCTTACTACAAGTTCGGAATGTACGCATATGTACTAATTACGCTAATATGTTAGCGATGAGGAAGATTTAATTTAGAGGAAATATACCCGCATTTTCGTGACGAGAGAGTGGAAAATATTTAAGGAAAAACCACTCTCAGCATCCCTTTTGGGATTAGAACACTGATCACTTCGTAATCGGCAGGTCTAGTCCACTGCAATATAAACTAGTTATTTATTTCGTTGGTGATATGTTATCACATAATTAAGTTCATAAAAGTGTTTCTAGAAATATCGTTAAACAAAAATAATTTAATTTGATACTATTTTTTAGATTATTTTGTTTGTATTTTATTTATTTTGCTGTCAGCTTAAATATATTTCATCGACCAAGCCAAGCCCAACTTAAATTTTGATTGTTAAAGGATGAATATAAGGCCAGTCTCACAGTCAGACTTAGAACGCCTCAAGGGCGGGGATACACTAAATACAAGACGAAAATTACCTAAATTCGAATGGAATGGGCCGGTTTTGCATATGAAACTGGCCCATTCAATTTTGATCCAAGTAGGTGTCGTCATATATATTTAGTATAGCGCCGCACTTTAGGCGTACTCAATCTGACTATGAAACTGACCCATCGTCTTGGATTGTTTGATGAGATTGTGCGTTAAAGGATGTGAAGGAATTAGTCACAATGGTCTTGTTAACGTCATACAATAATTATCTTAATATATTAGTCACATTTAAAACCTTAAATTTAATTTAGTGCTTGCCTGATTATGGTCGAATCATAATAGAAAAGGCCTTATCTGATAGCTTAAATCTACTTTCACGTATTCATACGTCATTCTATGTGATATGAAGCTTTTACTTTTGATAGATATTATAAATAAAAATCTCTCATCAGTTTTGAACACAAAAATTTTGTAGTTTCTAAAAGGCTCTTCCTATGAAAATTGGACACTATGGTTGAGGAACCTGGTGTCATAAAGAGAAAAGGGTATAGCTACAGTAACATTAAAGACGTTCCTATTATCTCATTTCCTTTCGAATTACCCAAATTGCTCTTAGAAGCGTGGTTTTGAGTCCCACTGGGTTAGAATAGAAGTTTTGTCTTATCCCGTTACGAAAGCGAGTCAGAGTTTCGGAGCTCCTTATAACTACGGTCCCAGACTCCTGAGACTTTAAAAACCCTAACTTGCAATTGAACGACTTAAAAACACATATTTCAACAATCTTTAATTGCTCAAATTACTTACCAAGTGGTATTAGTAAATGAACTGTTTGAGAGTTACACATATGTATCACAGGAAAGTCAAATATAATATTGTAATTTGCAACTACCTACTTATCTAGTTATTACTCAAAGTAATTTGTAATTTTAGCTACATTAAAAATTCTTATTCAAGGAAATCTGTCCCAAATTATGTAAACACGTTTTATTACATATTAGTACAAAATATAAACAACTATAAAAATTTAATAAGTAAAAGAACATTAAATCACAATATTCTTTCTACCTTACTAAAAAAAATGCATCTCCCTGAATAAACATATCCTAAAAATAAGAATATACATCAAATTTTAAGACTAAACATAATGTACACATTTATTTAATATTCTGTTACTTTATCACAGTAGTAGCTATGTTTTTTATACAATTTATATATTGATATATAAAAACAATTAACGATGCTAATTGGAGAAGCCTTTTTTATTTTGACAAACCCTTTCGAAACTTCTACATTAAACAAAAAAATAGTGGCAAATGGAAGCGTATAATTGCCAGTCCTTATGTTCCCATTGTTGTTTCTCTCTCTCTCTCTCTCTCTATCACACACACACACACACACACACACACACACACACACACACACACGTTTCCTCAATCGCAGTCTATAAATAAAATGACAGCGAAAGGTAAGGGAGAAAAAAAAATTGTGATAATTATTTTAAATGTACTTTCAATATTTATATTTTCCTAACACTAGATTTGTTAATACGATTTCTACTTCTTTTTGAAGGATGTTGTGGATCGATACTGGCTCTGTCGATTGTACACTGCGGTGATGAGGCATAAACTAACTCACCCGCTTCGATGGTTGAATGGTCTAAGGCGTCACTCCCACAATATATTAAACAGACAATAACGGGAAGATCACGGCTTGAATCCCAATCGGGTGCACTGAGTGCGGTTTTCCTTAAATGGTTTCCTACTCTCCTTCCATGAGAATGTGGGTACACTTCTACTAGAAATAAGAAAGGTATATGAAGTATACACGCATTTGTAAGGAGAAATAAAGCTGTAAACCATTTTAGAACAAAGTACCTCAGTTAACCCAGCTGGGATCAAAACTCTGTCCTCTCTGTAAACGACAAAAAACATAAACAATACGTGACTGACTTTTTTTTTCCCCACCCTTACGAGTAATTTTACATTTAAATACTCTTTACATAAGTTTTTTTGTTTTAGTGATTTAGGATCGTTAACCTAATCGAAAAAAGGTTGTGAATAAAGTGATTTATATTAGATGACACTTTGATCTGACCCACTTTTGGAAATTACATTCACGACTGTCAAACTAGGAAATTTTGTGACAGGATACATTTTTTATTTACTACCTTTCCAGTTTTACGGATTTTACTAATTATGCTAGTGAGCTAGCGATGAGGAAGGTTGAATTTAGAGGAAGTGCCACTATGCTCATGACAGATATTCATGAAATGTTGATATCAACGTGTGAAGAAAATTAAACTTTATGTTTCTACTGGAACAATCTTTGATTTATTATAATGAAAAAAGTTTTGCCATAAAAACTGATAAAACACTGACCTTTTCTTGCTTCCCCTTCCATCCCACCTTAATATATCTAATTACTTGTGTCACTAATGTTTTCCACCATTTATTTCTGGTGTCACTAACACTTCATTGTACAAAGTACAAGCTGAATATAATTGATATGTAACTTTAAAGGTGAGTGCGATGCTTTCTAGAGAAGCGGCTCGCAATCTTTCTTTTGTTGCGAATAACTTAAAAACTGTACAACACTTTAAAAAAATATGCATATTAAGTGAAGACTATTTCAACTCAGGCTCTTTAATCAAGAATACAACAAGAGATAAATATATTACCTTTAACATGTATTTTAAATAAATTAATAAAATTAGTTCTTTTTTGTTTTATATATATATATATATATTTATCAAATAAAACTTTGTATTTCCTTAAATATACTATCCATGCAAAATAAGTCTTAAGATAAATACAAATTTAATTACAAATATAAATTTATGAGTAGAAACCAATTTATATCTAAACGTAACTACACAAATAAATATAAATTTTCTACGCCATCATAGGTTGAAGATTCCTAGTCTGGACACCTTTAAAAAACAGTTCTAGAGCATTTGTAAGAAGAAAGGGAGTGTGTGTGTGTGTGTTTGTGTGTGTGCGTGTGTATGTGTGGGTGGGGGGGGGTTGGGGTACGAGTTAATTAAATACAGCAGCGCGTTAATAGTTTAAGAGTATATTTAATTTTAAAAAAGAGATCTGGAAGAAAAGATAAAATGGAAGCATTAATTCTTGCTAAGTTTTCAACAATTAAAAGATAGTGGGTGCTAGAACCTAACGTTATAATTTATTTGGCTGAGCAGCTCAAGATATTAAAATAATGTTATATCTTTATATAGTCCTTTTAATTTATAAGGTTTTCACTGCTTCTCACAACACGTTCTGGTAGTATTTATAAATATTAACTACGCTACTGTGTTAAAGATAAAGAAATTTGAATTGAGAATTAATGTACTCACGTTTGCGTGGAGGGAAGATTGGTATATATTTTAGGAAAAAACACCCTTACTACACCTATCTGGGATTCGGTGCCCCAAACTCCCTGATACCGAAAAAACAATCTAGATGAAGTTGACATTTAGACTACGTGGCCACAGGAGCAAGTTAAGTCTTATTAATATTACTTCAAAAATGATTAGTAAAATTTGCTTCAGTGGCCGCATGAACTAAGGTGCCACACTCTTAATCGACAGGACTACCGATGACGGGGAGATTGTGGCTCTATTCCAGTCGGGTCTATTGAGGGTGGTTTTTCCTAAATAATTTTCCGAAAATGCGTGTAAACGTCCTCTAAATTTAACCTTCTTCATCCCTAACCTATTAGAGTATTTAGTAAATAGGCTTGTAATCCAAATGGGTAATAAGACGTGGTGCTAGAAAAAATATTAAAAAACTGATTAACAAGAGCGTTAAGTCATCGTGATTCAAGCATGGCTACCAAACCCTTCTGAGGGAATTACAGCTCGTTCACATGACAAGGTTTTTCTACCTTATAAGTTTTTAACCTATAAGGTGACAATTTAATGCAGTGTTCACACGAGGCGGGTTTTTTTCCCTATAAGTTTTCTTTACGGAGTCACCGTACTCGTATACACGTATGTATGCTAATTATTCCATCAGCTTCCTCGTAAGATGGACGTAAAGACGTTTATTATTATGCATTGATATCGCAGTCATCGCTGTAAAAGAATAAAACTCACACATAAATTAAATATTATCATTAAAAATGACCTAAAACCAAAGAACATTCAATTGTTTTAAAAATCATTTAAAACAATTATATTTCTCAGAAATTTGGGCAATCTTTTGTCTCAATTTAAGATAAATAAAGATCTATCATAATTTAAAAAAGCAAAAAAAAATTTTTTTTTCTAAGTAAATCACAACCTCATATTTATTATGAAAATATGAAGAATTTTTTTTTACCCAAATCCTGCCTTTGCTTTGTTACAATCTCTCAAAGTTTTCCTTTAATATTACACATATTTCCCTCCATGCTAATTCTTTTAAATCCTTGTCTTTGTATGAGTCCGATGTCTTATCCCATAGTGATTGCATGCCATTCTTCTACATATTGTGCAAAGTTGAGCTCCGACTGTCTGGTGACCGGCCAGTCTGCCGTCGGCAACGTTGTGCCATAAGGTAAAAAAAACAACCTATTATCTGAACGCTCCCATTACGATATATGTGCCACTGGCAACCAATTAGTTTTTTTTTTATTTTGCCGGATCACCACATAAGGTTTCCGTTGACAAAACCTAATGTCAATATTGACCTAATATGTCATGTTACCTTATAGGGTCACCGACCATATCGTGTGAACATGCACATTTGAATTAATGCGCCAATACAGCGTGCGGTAAAAAAAAAACCTATTTGGAAAAACGACCTAAACCTCACCGTGTGAACGAGCTGTAGGTTCTAATTCTGGTAAGGTACAAAATGAGTCCTTGTGGTAACTAAACAGGTGAGGTACGATTGATTTGGAGCTCCTTATAATTGTTGTATATCATACGTGAATATACCTCGTATGTTTTGATCACCTTTAAACATAATGAATCAACGACAAAACTTTGTTTAACTTAACCTAAGGAACAGCACTTGTGGCATTAGACACACGACCTTCGAAACTGTTTTTTAGTACCGCGTCTTACCACCTGTTCGGATTTTAGGTTTATGTACTAATTATTCTTATATGTTATTGCCGAAGAAGGTCGAATTTATGGGAAGGACGAGTGGAAAAGCTACTCTCAATATACTTGGCTGGAATTCGAACCTCGATATCCCCGTTATCGGCAGACCAGTCTGTTGCGAGAGTATACATTAAGGTGGGGATGTAGGGAACGCGAGAAAAGGTCACTGTTTTTGAAATTTTTACAGCAAAACTTTTTTTTGTTAAAATAAATCAAATATGGCTTCAGTATAAACCTAAAATTTAATTTTCTTAACTTGATGATATCAATGGTTGTTGAATATGTCATGAGCATTGATTGAATACAATATGTTGTCATTAAATTCCAGGACACCCTTGACAACTATTCGAGAACTGTTGAGTTCCCTATGGTGAAGAGAACTAAGCTATGTTTCTACTGCATCATTTTTTGATTTATTTTGAGCAAAAAAAGTTTTGCTATAAAAACTGTAAAACACACTGATCCTTTCTCGCGTCTCCTACATCCCCACCTTAAACCAAATGGTCACCAAAAGATGGATCCTTAATTATTAGGTAGTAGAACAATATTTCAGGAAAGTATTATACAATTAAACTAGATAAATTTAGATACGCCCTCAATGGTGGACAAGTGGGCTCAGGTGTCGGCCTTATCTGGTATAGTTGATATGTGATGGGAAGGATAGGGTTTGAATACCGTCAGGGTTTACTGAGGGTGTTATTTTTATAAAATTTGTTTAAACACTCCTTTTACGCAAATACGGGCGCGTTTCCTCTAAAATTCTACTTTCCTCGTCACTAGCCTAGAAGATTAAATATGTGGATTGCCCGAATAGGTAGTAAAATGCATTTTTTTTTTAAATAAAAGGATATACTTTTAGTCTTTTAGATGTTTTGACCACTCGGACACGTGGAAAGTAGCTACTTACATGTCTTACAACCATTTTGGAAATTGTACTCATTTGACAGTTTGAACCAAAGAAATTGGCGTTCAATTAATTTTGAGATATTTCTATCGTCATCTTCCTGCTTGTTATTTGCGGCTTATTCTTTTTTTCGACGCCGTTGTTAGCGTGAGAACTATATCTGCAACCTTCCCTGAGTGAAACGTACACATCCACTCCATCAAATAGTCCTTTTCTTTCTTTCTAGAAACCAATAAAGCCGCACTTAACATTCCTGGCATAGCTTGTGGATCTCTACTTTCTCTCCTTGTAGATGAAAAAGTCAATGTATCTGCCGAACAGGGGTAAAAGGTTGTTTCCTGTTAGAATGTAAGAAACTGTAAGTTGGGGTTTAACAAAAGAGTACTTTACGAAAGTATTTGTTAGAGAGAGAGAGCTTTTTTACCATGGTTGAGATCATATGCTTCCGACTTAAGATTAGAAGTAAAGAAACGGGATCAAATATCGGTAATATTCAAGATTTTTTAGCAAATATAATACTGGCCAAAATAAATAAAATATTGCCTTAGAATATTTACACGTTAGTCTTAATTTTCTACATATTATAAGCTTAAAAGTTCTTGCTATGAATAAATTGACAATTGGATATAAACTTTTTAAATGGTGATAAAATGTTCTGTTTGAATTCCAACATGCCCAAGAAAATTATTCAATGATTGTTGCGATTAAAATATGTAGAAAATTAAACTAAACACAATTTAAAAAAATAAGGTTTATATTTGAATTGATAAGGAGTAAAAAAATTATAAAATTATATCTTCTTTATATTTATTTGTATTTCCCTCCCCGTATTTGATATTAGTCTTAGTCTTCTATGACGACATGTTTTGGTGTTTGTATATATATATATATGTCTTATTTATGATAAAGATGATATTCTTTTAAACACATATTATCAGAAAGTTTGTGAAAATGTGTTTAAAAGAATATCATCTTCATCCTAAATAAGAGTTGAAGATGGTGTAACATCTACATATAACACTGAAACATGGCTAATAACTAAGGCTAATATCAAATACGGAGAGGGAAATGAAAAAAGATAAACATATGATATAATATTAAACACACAATGTTGGGCTGTTTATTAGATTTGTCTATTTATTACATAATATAAAATATTTAGATAAATATTATCAAATTTGGGTACAAATAAGAATAATTTATTCATGTAATAAATTCTTAATCATTATTCTTTTTCAACTACGTTTTACGCAAATTGTTACAGTTATGAGACCAATTTAAAAGATAAAGGGACAGTTTCATTCGAATAAGACAGTGAGAAAAAAGCTTCAAGATCTAATTTCATGTATTCATACATCAATCCATTTATATGTAGCTGTCAATGTTGACATAATATATTGTTAATATCTATGATATAACACTAATAGCATAGTAAAATGTTATTAATTTAGGACGCAAAATAATACATTTGTATTTTATAAAATGCCTTTACTATCAAACTAGGACTATAAGTCTTACATCACTAAAATAATTATCCCAAATATGCGAAAATCTGTACTTTTTAAATCAAAGCAAAAAGGTTAAGATTTACTCTTCCTAAATCAATTAAAGTCAAGTTTTGATAGGGTCACAACAGAAAATTTTAAGTTAAAGTGTATTATTTTATAGGTTTTTTTATAAATTATAACAATTTTTTATAAACACTCTAAACGTTAAATTTAAACTTTTTAACTGGTTATAATTTTCACCTACATTTTGGTGAAAACAATATTAATAGATATCAAAACCACTTCATAAATAATCCGAGATTTCTAAATGTCTGCAACGCTTCTCAAGGATCTCCCACGAAGCGTTATTTGAGGTTATTTTGGTTTGGTTTGACGCGTCAGTGCTGCTATTCCCATAATAAATAGGGCAGTGTGGGGATGCTAATTACTCGTGAGTATGGAGAACCCTTTTGTTATGCAAAATATTCATGCTCTATTTAATAACAATAGAAATTGAGAATTTATAATCCGTGACAAGTTCTATATCTTATCGGAACCAAAATTGAGTTACATGACTATACGCAGTTCCTAATTACTACTTGTACTAAGAGAATATACGTACGTCTATTAATCACCGAGAAAAGTTCATAGCACGTAAACATGCAATGAAATGGATTAGGGTGTAATCGCCTTACGAACTAAAAAAGGGTACACTTGATTCATCTTTTGTTTATGATCAGAGCTTCTTAATTTCAAGGAGAAATTATTATAATGAGAATAAATGATTAGTAGTTTAAATTCATTATTCAAGTGTTTATATTTAAAAAACTTAAGCCCCACATCTTACTACCCGTTCTGGTTATACGCATATGTAATAATTAAGCTAATATGTTAGGGATGAGTAAGGTTGAATTTAGAAGAAGTATACATGCATTTGCTTGGAGGAAGAGTGGAAAGCCTTTTAGGAAAAACTATCCTCAGTGTATCCAACCGGAATTCGAACCTCGATCTCCCCATCATTGGCAGTCTAGTCTTTTGTGAGAGTGACGCCTTAGGCCATGCGTACACCTAGCGGGTGTTTATATTGATTTCTCAATATTTTGAACAAAAATATTATAAGCTTTTGTAAACAAACTTGATTGAATTTTGATATTTTTGGGCGAATATTTCTCACGCACTTATCATATAAAACCCGCTTATGTGGTTACGCGGATTAGCCTTTTGGGCTTATCTAGTCTGGTTTACTGGTAAAGGCAAGGTTTGAAGTATAATTATCTCCAGGTGCACTGAATAGGGTTTATCTGAATTTCCACCTACTCTTTATACAAGCAAATACGCCCACATTTAATCTATATTCTACCTTTCTTATCCCGATTCTTTATTGTCACAAAGGGAGGAATAATTATGATATAGTTATTTAAAAACTTCATGGCATCACCCAACAATAGAGTCATATCGAATGAGGAGCCACCGTCTGTTGGCGAAGATAATACACATTCTGCGGATAGAGGATGTCTTGTAGTCAACAAAACAAACCCTTAAGCCCTTAATCTCAGTTTTATTTTAAGCTTAATAGTATAAATTAAATTAGTTGAAAAATTACACCGGAACAGGAAACTCGTACAATAGACCTTTGGCTAAGTACGCCCATGCTCTAACGCTGAGCTTTACAGGAATAATCCCGTGTTCAGGGATGTTATTCACCCATAGTTTAAGGCTAAGTCTATGACTAACGAGTGGATTCTATCGGCTACTTGAAGCTATTATTGAACTACAGTCAGCGGTAACTCAGATTAATCGTTTATGATGCCGATCGTTTTGTACAAGGTTAAGGATATTTACAACATGTGAGAAAATCCACACGTCCATCATAGACTCTGCCTTAAACTATGAGTGAGGATTGAGTACATGAAGATTCCTTTATAGCTCAGCGGTAGATCATTGGTGCGCTCGGCCAAATATACCGGGTCTCGATTCTATTGCAACCTCCGGCATTTAATTCATCACTGTGAAAGAGAAAACCCACATTTCACCAATGATAAAAAATGTTCAGCCATGCCGGGAATCGAATCTGGGACCCATAGCTCAGTAGGAAGATACGCTGACGTCCCTGGTGTAATGGCAAGCTTCTCTATTCGCAGGCCTATTGGACAACTTCGAGGCTATGCCGTGGCCACAGACAAGTAAGAAACTGACTCTCAACCTTACGGGGGTTTCGCTGCGCTCCTTTTGCCAGCTTGAGTCCTTCAACACTGGGCTCCGCTAGTGTCACTGCTGTGTGATGATAGGACTAACCGCAGCGATCCTAGTGGTGAAGGACTCAAGCTGCTAAAAGGAGCGCAACCATTTTAACATAGAGGTCGAGTGTCTGGTATATTATTTGTCTGTGGCCGTGGCCTATACATTGCTCAAAACAATAAAAGGAATGTTTTTGTTAATGAACACGAAGAGAAAACTGTAAAGCCTTTTTTTAAAAGTATCTAAAATCTAAATGAACTTTTAGCACTGTTTGCCTAAATTTTTGATTACATGAGGACAACATAATTTACATTAGGCCATGAAAGCAGGGAGGTATAAATACATGAGCCGTTCTTGCCAAAAGAAAGACAGTGGTGTTGTTCTTCCACTAAAAGGTAAACATCAAAGCTTTTGGGGTTTGTACCGTGTTTATTGATCTTTATTACCCTATGACCTTCAACGCGTATGTCAGCAAAACTCACAGAGCAGTGAAATGCTGCAAACGTGCATACACACACAAGCACACATACACACACGTAAGCACAATATACACATACATATAGGCTTACATGTCACTTATTAGTTTTCAGGTGCATCCCGATATAAGTATATTTATTTAATTAAGGATATTTAAAGTGCCTTTTTTTTGAAAAGATTATATTAACATATAACCTACAAATTAATTTAATTCTAGGACATACACAACCTTTTGTTCGCTGGCCATAAATTTATCACTATAAAAAGGAAATGCCGAATTTCACCAATTAATTTTTTTTCTGCCATGCTAGGAAGGAAACCGGGGTTCTAAGATTAAAGGACCGACTTCGGTGGACGTATGATCTAAGGCACTACTTTTTGCAATATAATAGACTACTTAAGACGGGAGACCATGGTTCAATCCCGGTCGGGTGTACTGAGGGTGATTTTTCCTCAATTGTTTTCCACTCTTTCTCCACACAAATTCGAGTATACTTCCTTTTAATTCAACCTTCCTAATCCCCAACACATTGGAGTAATTAGTACATAGGTGTACAAACCGAACGGATAGTAAGATGAGATAAAAAAAAAAGACCAAAGAGGGATGCACGAGCGACTGAGTTAAGATGTCAGAGAATTTATTTAATAAAAGAGTGAAAGAGAAGATAATCTGGCCGGCTACATTAATAATGGCTTGACTTTTTTTTTAGCCACGTCTTACTACCCATCCGGGATATCCTCAATATTTATACTAAAGGGGTGGAGAGGATGACGTTATAAATGTCGAGAAAATTCACCCACAGTGGCGTTTAAGTAGTTTAATCTAGTCTCGTAGATTATGTGGGTGAATGGGAGAAACTATAACCGTGTTAAGGGTAGGCCCCTACTGACTGGCAAAACTAGTGGGAAGACCTAGACACAAATGTTAGAATAACATTAGAATTGACCTGAAAAAGCTCAAATAGAGTTAGGGGGTAATGAGGGTGATTGGATAGAGCTAGCTCAAACAGAGATCGGGGTAATGAGGTGGACTGGATAGAACTAGCTTAATATAGGGATAGGTGGCATACTTTTGAAAGTGTAGTAAATGAACTTTCGATTTCCTAATGTCATAGAGTAAGTAAATAATTTAAAATAAAGCGTGTGTATAACCTGAACAGGTAGTAAGACATGGGATAGGAAAAAACAAGGAAATTCGGAAAAACAAAATTGATTGTAATTGTGTTATAGATACTTGATTCACGTACAATAACAAGCAAACTTAAAAACTCAAATTAAATCAAAATGGAATAATATAGTTTTATAATAAAATATGTTATCCGTTATGTCGCCAGTTCATTGATGATGGGAGCGCAAGCACACATTTAAACAATACGTGTTGGTCCCTTTTTGGTTCCCAACATTTCTATAAAATACCATTTCTTTAGAAACCAATCATTTAATAAACATTAACATAATCTTATATTAATGGTTTGGCGTAATAGTGTACTATGCTACAACAACGATAAGAACTGCAGTTATTATTAATTTTAATTGTGTTCGTGAACTTCTTTAAGTAAAGCAACAAGATCGTTTACTATGATTTCTAGACTTTCTAAATTTTCATAAATGTATGGTAACAAAGGAATTTTTGTGGTTTATGAATTATTGATTATTTGAAATATTAAGTTTTAATATTTCTGATTTACAAATTTGTTAAATAGCATGAAATGTCTTCAAGAGTTTCATTTATGGTTTCAAATTATGCTTTGCTCCAATGAATGTTTAATTTCATTAAAATGTAAACATAATATGCACAATTCAAATGAGAAAATTTATTAGTTTTTAATAAACCTTTTATTTATGTTAGCTTACACCTTTTATCTACGATAGATATAATTAAAAAATGTTCAGTGTTTCAGATCACATTAGCAAAATATTCACAAGCGCAAACTCCGAAGTTCTATCCATTTGTCTTTAAAAATTTCAATCCCAAGAAAACCCACCAAGGATTGAGTTGGCAAAGTAAAGAATACCAAATAGTTAGGGCTATTGGAACCGGAAATAAAATATTAGTCATGAATAAATTTTATGCCCTAATACGCTCCAAGCTAGTAAAAGGGGCGATGGTTGGGGTTGGTGATGCGGGGGAGGGAGAAAGACGGATGGCACCCCAGGGGCTGAGTTATTGGTTAGACTACCAACGAGGTGCCAGAGCCATCTAATTGATTTAGCGAATTTGCAATATGTGCGAGGGTGAAATTAACGCCACAGCAAAATCAGTAGCGATGGATTTACGGTCCCCAAATTCCTGTTCAAACTCATCCTCCATTCAGCGGGTATTTAAAGGACATCTTCTCATAATTTTTTTTTTTAATTTTGAGGTAATTTACTTTACTGAATGAGACCCTATAAACACATTAGTATTAATGGATTAATTAACAAGGATACACGAAAGTATATATGGAAAACATGACAATGGGAAATACAAATTAGTACCAAGTTTTTAGAGAGAGGAAATAGAGAATTTTTTTTTTAATGTGTATATTATAAAACCCATATTTAAGCTAGTTTTAAAGCTGGTTATGTGCTATCCTATCTTAGCCAGCGTGAAAGAACGTGTATGTTGCATTAAACATGAAAATATATTTGTTCTCTTTCAATAACATACTTTATCATATTATAATAATTTTAAAATAAATAACTAGATTTAATATAATTTATACTACATATTTATTTAAACTGAAAAATTATACAACACTGACTTTTAATTAACCAAATTGTATCTATCCATACACACATACTTTATTACCTTACAGGATAGGAAAGAAACTGTGCATATAGCTAAAAAAAACTAGGCTGTGTTTGATTCTTTCTCACTGACTTTTCCACAAGTCCATATCCATTCGTACTCCCTTCGCTTCAACAACATCCTCACACCCGAGTCAGACATGCTCTTTTAATCTTAAAACTCTTAATGTTTCTCTTTTTAACACATTCATCTACAACATTTAGCCACGTCTTAAATGTCCTGCCCCTTACTTTTGATCTACACACTCTACCTTCATATATTTGCTTCGTCACTCGATCCACACTCATCCTCTCAACATGCCTAAACCAACGTAAAACGTTTCTTTCACATTGACCTATTGGATTCTCTTTCAAACCGCCCTCCTTCAGCAGCCATTCATTACTGACTCCGTCCATACGAGCTTTGCCACATATTGTACATTTCTTAGATATCTCATTACAACCGTATTCACCTTGCTCTTACATTTCTACTGAGAAACCCACGCCTCACAACAATGCTGGCGTCAACACACTTTTATATATTGCCATCTTTGCCTCTTTCAATACTTTTTTTTTAGCACCGCGTCTTACTACCCGTTCGGGTTATACGCTTAAGTACTAATTACGCTAATGGATTAGGAATTGGGAGGGTTGAATTTAGAGGAAGTGAACCCGCATTTGCGTGGAGGGAGAGTGGAAAACCATTTAGGAAAAAAAAACCCCAGTTCACCCGACCGAGATTCGAACCTCGATCTTCCCGTCCTCGAGGTCGAGCTCAACACGACTGGCGCGTTAGCCAACTACGCCACCGAGGCGGGTCTCTTTCAATACTACTTTATTCTTTGCAGAGATGTTTTTTAAAAGTAAAATATTACAATTCAAACTATATAATATTTATTTAAATACATTGAAAGTTTGCTTTCATGCATATTTAAATTTGATTTTCTAAATATACTAATTTATTATATAAAGGTAAATATTAATTTAAATTTATGGGTCTTCAGGTTTTAAATTTTTCCTTTAAGTCATATGTATTGCTCACTCCCCATCCCCTTAGGTGATGTAATCAAGAATATTGTGTAAATGGTATATATAATTAAATAGCAGATATAGATATTTCAACTGTGTAGTGGAAAAAGCTCATTCAATCTTAACAAATATTATAAATGCATATGTTCGTTTTCGTACCAAATAAAAAAATGAAATTTCTAAAGAAAATATCACTACTGATGATAATACTACCAAGGGATTTAGCTTGAGTTTTCTAAATTTACGATTACATCATAACACGACTTACAAACTAACTTCGCCTTTAATGTAACAAACACCCTATGAGCTAGAAATTACGGCTATCAGAACGAACACCTAAACATTAAGACACCCTCACTATGTATCTTGTATCAAAACAGAAGTTCCTAAGCCTATTTGTCAAGGTTGTTGATAAACGCTCACATATTTTTACACTAGGGGAAATTAATACAATTTTTCAACCATCTTATTATATCAACGAAAGATTTACCAACTAGCTTAATTTTAGGACAGACAAAACGCCCTGTTATTAATATGAAGGGGCAAGCTTAGTAGTCATTGGTGATATATAATTTTTTTAGCCCCACCTGGAATCGAGCCTACAAAGGGACCCTAAATATGGGGATGTAGGGAACTCGAGAAAAGACCAATACTTTAGCAGTTTCTATAGCAACACTTTTTTTGGTCAAAATAATCAAATATTGTTTCAATACCTACATAAAGTTTAATTTTCTTCACACGGTGATATCAATAATAATTGTTAAATATCTATCATGCACATAGCAGCATTAGATGACAAAATTTTAAATTAAGAGAAAAAGTTTTCATTAAATTTCAGGACACCTTTGAGAGATATTCTAAAACTGTTATGTTCAGCATGCATAGAAAATTAAACTCTGTTTCTACTAGAGCAATATTTTATTTATTTTGACCAAAAAAAGTGTTGATATAAAAATAACAAAATCACTTACCTTCTCTCGCGTTCCATGGATCCTCACCTTTTTACAACAGATAAACAAATTAACTGCCAAACAAGCAACGTATACACATTAGTATTGGTTCAGTACGATTTAGTATGAAGGAACTTTTTTTTAACATTTTTAAAGTTACGAAATCAAATTTAATATGTTTAACCCACTTCGGTGGTCGCATGGTCTAAGGAGCAACTCTTGTAATAGATTAAACCAGGGCTGACCAACTTTAAGTTAGCTAAGGGCCTCATTTTATATTCCTAGATAGTGTGCACACGTGGAAATTAGATCCATACAATATCAACAATTTTTTTTAATTGATACTCTTAAAACAGAAAATCCGTTGCTATTTTTACTAAGTTATTTTGTTTGGCTTGAGATTAATTGCTTTGAATTTTTTAATCTAATCTAATTCATATTTTGCTGTTATTTTGATAATTGATGTGACCTAAAACCCAAATGAAAATATATTTTTAAAATGAATGATGAATATAGAAACATTGTCAAAAGTAATTTTCAAGAGACAAGACGTGTATTAATCACAACTTGTGAATATGCGGAATGCCAGGCCTCCACCGTGGTTCGGATCCCACGTTAAACTGTAGGTCCTCCATTTCATCTCACAATCACCCTACCATTGCACATTAGCGTAAGTGCGTATAACCCGAACGGGTAGTAAGAAGCGGTGCTAATAATAATAATAATAATAATAATAATAATAATAATAATAATAATAATAATAATAATAATAATAATTGCCAAGAATATATGGTATTTTCAATTTTCGAATAAATTAAACAGACGAATGTTACATGATAGGCCTATTACAGATTAATAACTAATATAGTACATTAAAAGTATAATAATAATGGATGTACAGTACAGTACAGCAAATAATACATAATATAATAAATTTCAAAAAATGTATGTCTGATCATGCTTAAGGAACTCCTGGATGACGTTACTTTTTTTTTTTAATTCTACTGCATTGCGGGCCACAAAATATTCTACTAAGGACCGTATGCGGCCCGCGGGCCACTAGTTGTAAGGCCTGTAACGACTGCTGATGACAGGAAGATCATGGTTCGATTCCGGTCGTGTGTACTAAAGGTGATTTTCCCTAAATGTATTCGCAATATCTCTCTCCATGCAAATGCGGAAACACTTCCTATAAATTCAGCTTTCTTCATCCTGAGCTCATTAGCGTAATTTTCACAATTAGCACATAATCGTATAGCCTGGTGATGAACTATATATATATATGTTTACACATAAATTGATGTAATCTACAACTGTCACTTCCCATATTTACATAAATCCACAAGTCAATTTCCAGTGATCGAATTACGAGAAAACGGCTGAAACGATTTTGACAGACGAATACTCATTTTAAAGTTTAGTGGTCCAGGATATCGGATGGAAAAGAAGTTTTTAACAAAAACCTGATTTTTCTAATGAATTGTTAGCATTTTACTTTGTACGAAATGACTCATCTGTACAATCATGCTTTGTTTACATCACCATGGAAACCCTAATTTGGATATGATTTTACCGTTAAATTAGAGAGCTGGCAGAGATGACGTTTTTAAGTTCTCATCGTGGTGTGAAATGGGAAAATATAAGCTATATTTTGCCTCGAATTAAACATTGAGAGCTTAAAATTAATTTAAAGTTGATAGATAGCCTTTAACGAGTTAAGCTTTAACTAGAAAGTCGAGTGAGGCCTCATTCTTTTACCAAGAAAAGGTTTCAAATACATACTAGCGCGATAATCTGCAACCAGCGCTTGAACTATCCACTGGTACAATATAAAAACCTATGAATCTATATACTCTTAGAGGTGACCTGGTGGTCTAGCGGTAAGGTGTCAGACTTCTGTGATGGGGGTTCAGGGTTCAATTCTCGGTCCCGTCACAGATTTATCTGATTGCCAAACCCTATCTTCACCTCTGACAGAATGTATATTAATCACAACTTGTGAATGTGTGGAATGCTAGGCCTCCACCGGGGTTCGAATCCCACGTTAAACTGTAGGTCTCTCCATTTCATCTCACAATCACCCTACCATTGCACATTAGCGTAAGTGCGTATAACCCGAACGGGTAGTAAGACGAGGTGCTAATATATACTCTAGAGTTGCGATTATCCGACCCTCCCAATCCTTGTTCTCGGTGTTAACAAGTTCGTTTAAAAAAAACTGTACTGTCCCCCTAAAATTACCGTATTCCAATTTTACATCGCAAGAGTGCAGATTCTATTAAAACAAAGTTAGATATTCTGTGAGAGTAAATTTTTTTGGCAAACCCATACTGAAAATTATTTATACTCGGATTCCAAATTATCCGGCTTTTCCGTTAGGGGGTCCGGAACGTCGCCACCTTAGAGCCGGATAGTCGCGAGACTCTAATGCATTTAATTCCCTAATGTGTGTGTGTGTGTCCACATCTTCTAGAAGCCCCTTGATGAATGATAAAGATGAAACTTTGCACACTCATTGTATGGACCAAGGGACAGAACCTAACGGAACCAGATTTTCGATTGTTTTTTATTTATAAAAATATAATTATTCTAATTCTCCCTTGCTTTAGCCATTCTTACGTAATAACTGACAAAAAAAAATTACAAACAAAGGCCAATCTTGCATGCGCTATCAATTGATGGTTAGAGTTTGCTATGTTGGTAAATATCCTAATCGACCTGACGTAGACAGACCTAAAAACTAGTACAATATAAATACTTTTAAAACCATTCTTGTGTTAAAGAAAAATGTGATCAATGTTGACAGCAAAAAAAATGTGCTTTCATTTTCTAAAATATTCTTTTTTACTATATTCAAGTATTACTATATGCCCACTATATTCAAAGTGCTTTGGGCTATGGGTTTCCCCTTCCGTTCTTCTTTTTTTTTGTTCTGAATGCAGACTTGTTAACATAAAAACTTGGCGATGCTCACTGGAATGGAACAGAAGATACGAGAAGTACAGACCGCAGATATATTCGCTCTCTCTCACAATCATTGCTGGAGAAGTAGTTGATTTGTTTTTTAGTGTCACCGGTTCATGACAAGACACTTTATATTCTTCTTTTTGTCGGGCTTCCTCTTTGGTGGGGTGCTATTTATTTTGCTCACCACTTATTTTTACCCGTTAGGGCTATCCGCATATTCACACTGGTGAGGTAAGGATTGGGTGGAACATAATTTAGAAGAGGTGTTTCCGTATTTTCACTAAAGGAGAGTGGGAAACCATTTCGATTAAAAAAATAGCATCTTCGATCCCTGACCTTACCGTCACCTACAAGAGGAGACAGACATCCTCATCAGCACGCTCACCCATGCGGGTTTGACCTACTTATCTTTGTTTATATTTTCCATACTCTCATAAGTTTAAAATATGTAATTGAATAAATATGGTAGAATTGTAGAAAAATTAAGAATAAATAAAAGTAAAAACCCAAACATATTTTTACATACATTTCAAGATTTTGATGCCACATATCATCTTCCTTGTATAAATATTGAGGTTTTTAAAAAAATATGTTTTAGTTATTTTCCATTTTATTTGTGCTTCATTTGTCTACAATCTTATCATATTTATTTAATTACATTATAAACCTACTTAGTGCACTTTATTTCTTATAAATTATACTCGGTTTTAAAAACCACTCAAACAAACGCTTAATATTAATAAATTAGAATAATTTATTTAAAAATTGTGGTTTACTTGTATCGATAAAATTGATGAAAAGGCCAAAGGGCGTGTTCTCCAAGAGCAAAAATAGCTATCTCAATGTGGGCATGTGGAATTTATAAAACATTTGAGATGGATGTCCCGGAAATTTTATTTCTAAACTCCTGATAGCTGTGCAGCCAAATAATTTGCGATTTATTGCCAACTGTTGTAATCTTGTTATTTATGATTCACTTTAATTTGCTTTGGAATCGCTGTGTTTCCCGGTTACCGTCCAAACACGAGACTCGCACAGTTATCAATAAACAATAACTTGAACGAGTAAGAGTTATAGTCGAGCATGTTTTATATTATTTAAAATAACCTCATAAATATTAGAAGTGAATACCTTTAGGTAGATCAAAAAATATATATAATATATCATATAATCTTTCATTTTTAATATGTGTCGTGCTGTACTTACTCTGACAATGAAAAGAATATATTAAATTGGTTTCAGAAACTCATTTTGTTTATATCTGCAGTTTAATGTAGCTTCTTAATTAGTCAACTTGATTAAAATGTTTTTTATCATAAATTTTATTTAATATTATTACATTTTATGTTTATAATTGTCGGTATTCATAAATATGTTTATATATACATATTTTATTGTTACATATTTTTATAAAAACTTAGTTAAAAGTAGGGACTTAGTCTTGCTTTCCACCCACCCTCCCTTAGATTTTATCAAAAAGAATTTAGCTACACACATTATTTATATACACACACTTGCTCCACTTAAATTACGAAAGTCACAAAGTTTAATAGCACTATATAATTTAAGGTTCTCTTTTAATATGAAGAGTACAGGGGAAAACTGGAAAGGTTCAATTTTAACTCAAGCTGAGCTGGTTGTGCCTTCCGTTAGACACTCCTGGGATCTTTATAATGCACTTTATATTATGGTTAAAAACTGTCTCTGTCATATTTAAATTCATTTTTAAAAATATTGGTTTAGATCTTTATGGGATTTGAGATTTAAAATTCACTGTCCTGGAAAAAGGTGTTTAATGTGACTTAACCCCTTTTTGCTGTGTAAGTACCATTTGTATGTGTGGCTAGATGTATTAAGACAACATTTAAGAATGGGTTGAAGAGAACTCGAGCTTAGAGTAATACTTTTACAGATTTTATAACCAAAAAATAAAAAAATAAATTGCCCCAGTAGATTTGTTGGTTTTATTTTCTACTCATAGTATTCTCAATATTTCTTGAATATTTTTTTAAGTATTTTAAATGGAAATTTGAACAGGAATGTTCCTCCTACATTATAAAGTTTATCTTCAAATACTATTATTCCCATAACTAATATTTAAGAACTATTGAGTTAAATATGTTATTTATTTTTTGGAAAAATAAGTTTTTTTTTCTCTATAAACACTGAAAAGCATATTGTCTAAACATACGCTTTCTTTCATCCAACCAAAAGCTAGGGATGTGGTATCGAAAGAAAAGTATCGATACTGTATTAATTTAAAGCATCGGAAGAAAAATATCAATACAGTATCAGTATCAATAACAGTAAATATTGGTATCGAAATCTTCATCTGGAAAAATATGTTTTTAAAACAACTTTTGAATAATAATAATAATAGTGTTTCATATTTATTTAAACACTGAAAATTATAATTATTTAACCATATTATTGTCTATCTTAGGTCTATCGCGTCAATCTTATGTGTTGGAATTTGGAAGGAATGATAGATAGTATTGTATAATGGATATCACAAAAGGTTTTACCATACCAGCTTTCAAAATGTCTATTGAAATTTAGCTGATGGAACTGTTTTGGCAAAGTAACAGCTACAAATAACTCCACAGTAGTCTCTAATTACTTAAATTATTGCCTCCCCCCCTCCCCCCAATAGCTTGCGAGAGGGGTCAGGTTGAAGGCAAGGTAATTGTGTGGGTTCAAAATAATATGGAGGTTTACGAATTTTGGTTTAATAGAAGTACTAAGAAATAATGCATAAGGTGATGCTCAAACTAAAGCTAAGGAAATACAGAGACTGGACGCCCGCGCTCATGGAAGAACGGGATTAACTCGGTGACCCATACAGAACTCAATTTTGTGACCCTGGATTTGACGAATGCCCTCTAATTAAGTTACAAGTGCTAGTGACCTGAAGATGTAGTCTGATATGGCACGGCGTCAGGTAGCGTAACTGCCTACGATTTCGATGGAATTGTGACAGACCCCCATACCAAAAAATAAAAGGCTTTTATAACCGGCCAAATAGTTCAATTATTGTTATGAATTGTCAGCATTCTCTTTTAACCTTTATAGTTCGTTACTTCATATAAGCTAAGCCACCAATTTTCAGCCCGTGCATCCACTCGAGTTATGTAAATCAAATATTTACCTCATTTCCACTCTAATATAGTTATTGCCATTTAAAATTGCTCCTAAATATTTAAATTCATTAATACTGTAGAATTCTATGTCATTCGCAGTAATCTCTAAATTATCATCCTCAATCTGTACTCCCTGTGTGATCATATACTCTGTATTTCAGCGTTCACTTCTAACCCTATTTCCTTACATTTTTTTTAAAATAATAAATACGTCGAGAATGTATTTTTAATTGTTTTCCATTGTTGACGTTTTTCAAATACTAATCATCTAAATCGGGATTCTTCAACCTTTTAAGGTAAAAGGGCCAAAGTTTCTGTCTCTTGCTGGCTCGTGGGCCGCAATACTGCACCGACAATACTTGGATTGAACAGTTGATATATTATTTTTCTTTTGAGGTCTCAAGTGTCTCGGCGGTATTGAGAGAATGCGAAAACTCTAAAAATAGTACTCTATCATTATTATTATTATTATTATTATTAGCACCGCGTCTTACTACCCGTTCGTGTTATACGCACTTACGCTAATGTGCAATGGTAGGGTTAGGACCTACAGTTTAACGTGGAATCCGAACTACGGTGGAGGCCTGGCATTCCTCACATTCACAAGTTGTGATTAATACACGTCTTGACAGAGGTGAAGGAAGGGTTTGGGAATCAGATAAATCTGTGCCGGGACCGAGTATTGAACCCCGGACCCCTAGCACAGAAGTCTGACACCTTACCCCTAGACCACCAGGTCACCCTAGTACTCTATCCCTTGTCTACTAAGAGTAGTCATTTACCGGTCTAAGGTGGTAGATTTGTATAAAAATGTAAACATTTTCTTCGCGTATAAAGCAAAAATAGTCTATAAAATAACTTAAAATACGTATTTATTTAATTATGTAAAATGTAAATCTGTATTTGTAATGTTTTTTCTCTTGGAATAATTTTATGATTTTCATGAGCCGGTGGGCCGCAAAAAATGTTACGGTGGACTGCAAGTGGCCCGCGTGCTATGAATTGATGATCCCTGATCTAAATGGTTTATTAAAGAACGAAGTAAATAAAGAACCTTTTACGTTTTCACTATCTGAAGTGCAGCTAGTTTATTACATCATTTTGAAATTAAACATTTTCCTTTTATAAATAATAGTGAGTTTCATTAAATATGGATAATCTTTCCTTCAAAAATTCCACCATTTACTAAATAAATAGTAGACAACAAAGTATTTATACACTTTAGAATCCCGTCTTTGTAAAGATCGTAATGAATCAAAACATTTGTAGAATTTATTTTACAAACAATTACCAACAATCATAAAAGTTCAACGTATTTATCAAAGAGGTGTCAAATTAAAGCCATATTATATCTAAATATAACAAGACAGAATACATTTTCTTGCTTTTAAATTTGATACAGAAATAAAATTATTAAATCTTTAGAAATAGTGGGACGATTATAAGATTCTTTAATCTGTAAAGAGCTTTTGTACTTTTTTGTGTGTGGTATGTTTAAAGTGTGTAAATATTTCTAGACGTCAGGCACGTTTTAATTAGAGCCATTAAGAACACTGCGGTTTTTGTTCTAACAACCATTAACTTGTTCAACAACGCTTTATGAACAAACACTGATAAAATACATGTTTTTTTGGTTTTTTTTTGTTTTTAGCTTTTACAACATCGGTAGTTAATGGTGTATTATAACTAATCTTGTTAACAGTGTGCAACTCAAACACGGTTTTAATTAAAATTTGATTTTTTTAAGGCAAATAATTTTTGTGCCATTTAATATTACGAGATTTAAGAAAATAAATATTTTATCAGGGTACTATACAAATACCTTTAGTGAAATGTTATTGATAACAAAATCATTACTGATTATTAAATAAAGTTTGGTGTATTTATGACCTCCTAAATTGCCTATCATTGTAATGGATGTTTAAAAAAACTCATTTTAGATTATAGCTAGATTATAAGTATGATCATTTGAGAAATAAAATATACTTGAACTCACAAACCAGCAGCAGTCTGTATTTATGAGTAATTCTTATAAAGGTGATATTCTAAAATACAAATTCTCTTGTTTGGTCAAATATTAAAATAAAAAAAAAGTTTAAAATATTTATCAAGAAATAGCTTGATTACTGTTCACAGCAGGCATGTCTATTGTCCAACCGTTTCAGGACTGAGGGTCACATAAGTTCTTGGGGAATTTTCTGATGATATACATGAAATTTATAGGGCCTAGTGCCCAAATATAATAAAAACAAAAGCCTAGTTTGTTAAATATTTCTGCAATTTTAAGTATTTCCATTTGATTTGTCGAGCCGCACCCCACGTACTCGGGGGTCGCTGGTGGCTCGCGGGCCGCAAGTTTCATATGCCTGAGTTATAAACTATTTGTTATCAAATATAAACTATATACGAGAATCAAACTTTTGACATTTCAAGACCAGTATACACATTAACAATAAAGAAATATGTAGAATCCCTTTATGAATGCCAAGTTTCAAGTCTATAAGGACCATATTCTTGGAGTTATAGCAATGACTCACTCATACAGTTTTAATACTATCATACCCACGTTTGTTGGCACACGGAATGAACGTCAAGCTCGTGGGTACAGTTCCTTTAAGCTTTCTCTTCCTAATTCATTCGCCATTAGCGTGGCTAAATTTGAATAACCTGGACGGGTAGTATTGTTCACCATATTCAGACTACGTGTTTGTAAGATATGTAAATATATTTAACAACCCTATAAATAAACAATACTACAATTTGTGGAAGCTGGTAGTTAGTTCAATTTAAATTTAGAACAAATCAATAGAAAACAAACTATTTTAAACTCATTTTCTTTAAATTCTTAAATATACACATATCAATATTAAATTGTAAGTTTAAATTGTATGATAAAATAAATTTTGTTAAAGATTAAAACCTAATAAATTACATTAAATTTACATATGTAAAAAAATAGCTTTCAGAAACAAATTTAATATATTATTTTTATCGCCAGATTAAGTACAATACATATCAACATGAATTACTCTTTTAAGTTACTTTTTGCTCTTTTTGTATAAGTATCCAAAATATCACTTTGTTCCATACTTAGGTCTACTTCATATTGAAAATATTGTAATTTATTTTAGATATTTACTTTGTTTTATTTTCACCAGATAGTTTTAAGAATGCCCATACATTTATTTTTCTCACTTCCTCACGTCTAACTTCTAGAGTAGGATTTCCTTTCTTCGATCCTCTTTTGATAAAATGATTCTTCTTCTATTTTTAGGGAGGATAAAATACATTGGAATCGGCCCCTAGCCATGAAACCGATTCATAAATCTTTTCTCATCGGCTGGAAAAGAGTTATGGGATTTACTTCATCTTTTTTTTGTATCAGTGTAAAAAAAAATTGTATGCCCTTACTTTCATTTTTCGTTGCCGAAGACAAGGAGAACGTAATATAATTTAAAGTGGGCAAGAGCGGGAGAGGAACGAGACGAATATATTAAATTAAATAATAAGTAAAGATTACACCAAGCAGTAGTTGCGACTATAAAAACAATTCTGCTACAAATATGTTTATTCTAAAATACTGTTTATTTAGTTATGGTGCAATAAATCAGTTTTCAATATAATAAAAAATTAGACCTAAGCCCGCTTCGTTGGCCGCATGGTCTAGACCTTCACTCTCACAATATACTCGACTGCCGATGATGGGGTGTTCGGGGTTTGATCCCGGTCGGGTATACTGAGCGTGGTTTTTCCTTAAAATAGTTTCCCACACTCTCTTTCTGCCCAAATGTGGGTACACTTCCTGTGAATTCAACCTTCCTCATCCATGACTTACAAGCGTAATTAGTGCATACGTATTTAACCCTAAAGGGTAGTGAGACGCGGTTCTAAAAATACCTAAGATAACAAGAACCTAATATATTTTAATTTAACTTAGTATCATAATTTATACTAAACATTTAATTGTTATTATTAATTCATTTTGTATACTTAAGAAATCCACAAATTCCAAAATAGATAGTGAAATTTATAATATTTAATTAATACGTGAGTTAAAGGCATTGTCTTAAAAATTAATGACAACTTTTTCTCTTCATTTAAAAAGTTTGTCATCTAATGCCACAATGCTCATGACAGATATTAAACAACTGTTGATATTACTATGTGAAGAATATTAAACTCTATATTTCTACTGGAGTAAAATTTTATTTACAGTGGCAAAAAAAAAGTGTTGCTATAAAAACTGCAAAAACAGTGGCCTGGTCTCGCGTTCACTACACTCCTACCTTAATGAAAAGCGGGAATCAAGACTTGCCAAGTTGTTCCTCTGGGCTGTATGTTCTGTTAAAGTTTGCCCGACCTACCATTACCCTCTTTTACAATGGGAACTTGCGATAATCTGATTATAACAACGTTTACAGTGGAGCTACTATTCAAACCTAATAGAATATGCGGACGCTAAATGTACCCCCATTATATTAACAAAAGTTTTTTGAATTAATTAGCTGGAAGACCTATAGTCTTGTTAACTTTTCGTGATTTATTCAAAATAAAAGTTAACAAATTCACTATCTATTACAAAGCATTTCTAAAATTTTAGTGCCCAGATTTTAACCTGATGACAATGGTAAGAAAATATTACTTTTTTTTTAGTTGTATCGTAAATGTGGATCTACTTTGGTGGCCTCATGGTCTAAGGCGTCACTCTCTCAATAGACTAAATTGCCAATGGCAGGAGGGTCGGGTTTCGAATCACGGTCAGGTGTACTGAAGATGGTTTTTTCCTAAATGGTTTTCTACTTTCCCTCCACGCAAATGCTGGTATACTTCCTTTAAATTCAACCTTCCTCATTCCCAAATAATTAGTGTAATTCGTACACATGTTTATAACCTGAACAGGTAGTAATATGTGGTGCTAAAAGAAAAAATATATACACAGATCGAACCAGGCGTCACATCGCGTTGCGGTTTTTTAAATTCTAGATTTAAAAAAAAACGTTAAGTTAAGACCATTGCAACTGTTTCATAATATTTTGTAAAAATAAAACCAAATAGATAAATATTTATTTTAAAACTAAAAGTCAGTACTCAAGTCTTTGTACGGTGCATAGTATTTGTTTTCAATTGAATCTCAAATATGAAGAAGGATGGTCAGATTTCCTTTAGTGAAAATTCGAAATAATATTTTTTTTTATTATCTGATACGCGTCTTACGACCCACCCAGGCTCTATGCATCTAATACACTAATGGAGTAGAGACTAGTAGGACCAGGGTGACATACAGAGGAAATGTACCCGTATTTGCATGGAAAGAAAGTGGGAAAACTATATTTAGGTAAAATAAAAATCGGAACACCCGACCAGTACGTATTTGAGTTCCAAATTCCCTGTTTCCAGAAAATCAGACTAGAGGGAACTGACGTTTGGTCCACGTGATCACCAATGGAGGGGGGGGGGGGTTACTTGTGAACGTCAAGTCATGGTGATTGTACATGGTAGTATTTTGATAAGGACCTTTTACAAAATTAAAACTTATTTTTTCTAGTCAACAATAATAACATTTTAGCATTTTATTAGTGTTATTTTATAAGTAGTCGACCTCGGTGGTCTTGGGGTAAATTGATATTCTCAGGGCCCGATGTTCATGGGTTCAAACCCAACCGGAGTCAACAGACTTTTTTTGAGAATTAAACATCCGTAGCACAACCTCCTTCGGGGGTAGTAAAGCCGTCGGTCCCGCGCCAATCATGGCTTATTAAAAATCCTGGAAAGTATGTGAAAATATCTTTCACGGCAAAATTGTAGGCCTTTTCAACGCTTGCTCATAGAAATTCAGTGTGGAAGGCAACAGAGAACCACCATACTTCTTGAACTTGAACATGAGATTACTACCAGATGGTGCAGGCAGCACTAACCAGCCAAAGGGTGGAGTGCATGCCCAGCCACGGATGGATAGAAATTGCATCAAGTCAGCCTTCGGGTTGATGTCTTAAGGTGGGATGAAAGGAAATGCGATAAAAAGTATGTGTTTTTGAAGTTTTTATGGCAAAACATTTTTGACCAAAATAAATAAAATATTGCTCCAGTACAAACATAGACTTCAATTTTATTCAAATAGTGACCTCAACATATTTTGACTATCTGTCAAGGGTGCTCTGTAATTTAATGACAACTTTTTCTCTTGGTCTAAAAAGTTTGTTAGATAATGCCACCATGCTCATGACAGATATTCAGGAACTGTTGATATCAACTTGTGAAGAAAATTAAACTTTATGTTTATAATGGAGAATTTTTTTATTTATTTTGGCCAAACAAATGTTTTTCTATAAGAACTGCAATAACACTGACCTTTTCTCGCGTCAACTTTCCATCCCACCTTAAGATTTTTTAATGGGTATCAATAATGCATATTAAAATATATGGATGAATATCGCATTACTCGTTATATGAACATATTATAGAAGTTATAGTAACTTTTGTAACAGTCAGATAACGTTCTTAATACCAGAATCGTACTAAAAAAACCTTGAAGGAAAAGCGCAAGGTAAGACATATAGTGAACGCAAGCAATACCGCAAACATTGTCGATATTGATAACCCGACCAAAGTAATCACTCATCAGACAACTTCCCCTCCACTAATTAAATTGCCACCAGTTTATGGAAAACACATGATCTCCACTGAATTAATATTCATAGCGTGCGTCATCCCGGTTTGTAACCACGATTGAACTAAATATTCCGCTAATGTCATTTCTCCCTTATTCAAAAACACAGCCTGTTTACCGAATTCAAATTTTAGTTGTGATTTTAGAATTTATAAATAATTATTTATGAATTCATCTCACATACAATTTAACAATGCTAATGTTTTATTTTATTCATATAAAAGATACAGCAAATTAATTAGACGCTTTGACATTTAATAATCTATTTAAATATTAAAAAATATCCATTATATTATTAGCTAAAGTTCAGAACTAAACAATGGATGTCAATATATTAAAACTAACATCAGTACTCACATAACACACAGTACTGTTTGTTGAGGATATTGAGTTCAGGGTTCAAATCCTGTCCTCCTGTAACGAGATGTTTTTCCTCAAAAATATTTTCCCAATATCCCTATAATAGAGTAAAGGTACATTTCCTCTAAATCATACCTTTCTCATCTCCAGCCTATTATTTTTAATATGCGGATAGCCTGGACGGGTAGTAAAACGGGTAGCACGGACAGAAAATGAATCAAACAGATACGAAACTTTCTAAGTTCTACCCCACTTATATTCAATTAAATTATTACCCACTCCGATGACCACATGGTCTCAGGCGTCACTCTTGTAATAGACTGGACTGCCAATGACAAAGCTATCGGGTTTAGAATTCCGGTCAGGTTTACTGAGGTTTTTCAAAATTGTTTTTCCACTCTCTATCCATTCAAATACACGTACACTTCCTCTAAATTCAACCTAACTCACCCTTAATTCACTAGCGCAATTAACACATAAGCATACAATCTGAACAGGTAGTAAGACGCGATGTTAAAATTATTAGTCTTGGATCAACCCACATTAGTGGTTACATGGTTCAAGAGGTTAGACTAGTAATATACTATATTTATGATGACTGAGGGTTCGAGCTTGTTGGGCTGGTTTTTAAAATATGTATTCTCTCCATAGACTTTTCACTCGAATGTGGATGCACTTCATCTATAACTTTCCTTCTCATCCCCAAAGCTCAGGTCATTTCGTTAATAGCTATGAGATTGGTAATAAACTACTCCCCCAACCCCCTACCCCACAAAGAATGACTAGGAATCTAATTTCCCCTTCAATTGTTTGCTCAGTCCACGTGAAGATTCATTATCTCTCTCACAAAGAGCCGGTGGCAGTCAATCGTTATCTCCTCTTGTGTAAACTCTCATCTCGTGAATGGATAGAAATGAACCGGGACTCTAGGAACAGATTGCTTCCGTGCTCGTATTAAATCAAACGGCTTGCTTGCTTGCTGTTAACGTAATTGCACTTCTAGAAGGTTTGATCGACGCGTACAAATACAAACATGTACGTTTGGACATTAAAATATACAGGGTGTTCCCAGATTTAACAGCAAAACTGTTGTTAGAAGTGGTGGGGAATCGAGGAACCAGCTCTAAATGTTATTTGGAAATTAGCTTATTTTCTTTTACTTAACGAGAAGGAAAATATCCTAAATAACAATAACTTTTTCTGCATAAAAATTAAAATAAAATCTAAAATATTATTTTTATCAAAAAACACCTTCGTAAAAAGTTGTGCAATATTAAATTATCATTAAGATGTCTATTTATACTTTTAGATCTTTTGTTTTGTTTAGGTGGAATCTGGTATAAAATGTCGTTATTATCTGTTTAAGAATATTAACTAAATTAATATAAAATGTATCATGTTAAAAAATCGCAATCCTTGTCTTTGGGCTGGAGCCCAACATTTTGAACAAAATAAATAAAATAATAGCTTTAATATTTTATTTATCTTATTTTGATTTTGTTTGGGTTTTTTTTTGTACGGTTTGCTCGAAAAGGAATCGAAAATGAGCCTATTTACAAAAAACACTTTGAATTAGTTTTTCGATCCCCTATTACCGCCCAAATTTTGGCTGTTTAATCTGGGAACATCCTGTATTTCAAGGTTTACGATAGTTACACAGTAATTAAATTTGCACTAATATACTCCGACTTGGGAGTTTTGAGGGTTGATTCCAACAGGCTTCCCTCGGCGTATTTATACACTAGGACAACGGTGACGCTCACTGGTTTATGTAGAGGACACTGGTGAGACACTATTCTATTATTTAAAATTGACTAAATTGATGAGGAGCTATTGTCATCAATGCTTCCAAGAAGAAGAAGGAAGAGGAGAATGAGGAAAAAACTTCTTACACGTAAATCCTCCTTACGAGATTAGCAGGGGAAATGTTTTTCCTACACAATATTTGAAGATCTGAGGCATCCCAAATGACAAGGCAACTTTCTACACTTCTTTGGTGTTAATAAAATATAGAATCATAGCTAGAACAAAATAAAAAGTGTGCTTGACGTCGAATCAACAACAGATTTCACCCGATTCGGTGGTCTCTTGTTATAAAGTGATATTCTCGCAGTAGACTAGATTGCTGATGACGAGGAGATAGAGGTTCGAATCTCTATCAGATTTACTGAGGGTGATTTTTCCGAAGTAGATTTCCACTCTCCCTCTACACAAATTTGGGTACACTTCTCCTAAATATAACCTTCCTAATCCCTAAAAACATTAGAGTAATTAATACATAAGCGTATAATCCAAGCGGGTAGTAAGATGCGGTGTTTTAAAAAAAAATTACTATAGCTAGTTGTCGGAACTACACACGTGTTCGTCACCGGTGTCCCAAAGTGAACGCTCCTATTTAAACTAATGTATATTAAGAGGTGACTCGCTTGGACACAGTGACATTGATCGTAGCATGTGAAATGAGCTCGGACAGTGACTTGTCACTGGGACAGACACAGCAGTGTCCCAATGGGAGGAGCTGAAATTCAAACTAATGTATTTTGAGACCAATCACCTGTATTCCACTTTCTGTCTCTTTTTCTCAACCTCTTTAGAGCCTTTTTTTCTATCTCATTCGATTTTGTTAATTTATCTCTTATTATTACTCTGCCTTTTATTGTATATATATATATACATATTTTATATATGTTGGGCGAAAGCCCGGAAACGACCAATCTATGCATTTTTTTGCTCAATCCTAGGATTGGACGTTTTAAAATGACCAAAGGCCGAAGTTCTATTCAATTTCGGACTTTGGCCGTCTCGAAACAGCCAAACCTAGGATTGTGCTATTACTAAACGACCAAATCTTGAAATAACATTTTAGTTCGTTTCTCGACCAGACCGAGCAGGTGGCGCGCACTCAATTTTGAGCAACCAGAGGGCAAGTGGAGTTCATTGATATGCAAACAGGACCGGACAGAGATTACAAATTTATTTTAAATTATCAAGACCACCTGACCAAATTTGTTTTTTGAAGCCTAGCCTAACCTAAACTAACGACTGTATATATATATATATATATATATACCTTCGCTCTATTCATATCAAACTCTCTTTCTCTTAGCTAAGCTTTTCCCATTTCGTTCATTATCTTTTTATCTTTTTTTTTATTCTTTGTTAATTCTTTCTCTCAAAGGTTTGATCGATATGAAGAATCACTGTCTCACCACCTGTCAGTGGGTGTTGGGTTGTTGATATTTAATTGAATGCCGATATACTTGAATTTCTGTTCCAAGTTCTCTTTTAGAGTTCAAACCACTTCATAAGAAGAGGTATATTACAAGGGTTTTTTTTGGTATTGAAAATGATTGATCATGCCACAACAAAGAACTAGAAGATTTTCCCCCCTTGTATATTTTATTTTAAATTCACATCTAAATTTGATCAGACAGGAACAGATTGACGTTTCTACGAAGAGTTATGTTGAAAAATATGTTTTTGCCATCTAGTTTTACAGTGAGTTCGGGATTAAATATGCATGTGATGTCTTCCTTAGTAATTACCCAATAATTTATGGTGGGAGTGCCTATGCATACTAATGACAATTTATTGGTTGATTTTCCAACATAATTTTAATACATTTAAATGAAAGGGTCACTAATAATCAAATAAAATATGATATTATTATATAACAATATTTTTTTAACTTAGTAAAATATTGATAGTTATTGGTTTATGCAGAACTTGAAAAAATCTATAATATTGATTAGATTTACCATTTAACATCTTTATCATATTAAATTACATTTAGTCTTTAATCTTGAATACTTAATACAGTGCCTTGGATCATAATTATAATACATGACGTAAAACAGTTAAATTAAAATTAAAAGTTAGAGCTCAAATCAGCTAGAATTTAAAGTTGTGTTTTCAGTGCGTCCTGGCAATTAAGTTTTTTATGTCATATGATTCGGATAACCTGTTTTGGGATGATATTAAAAAATGTACTCAATACCGGATATAATCTCTTGACTTTTGGATTAGTAAGGTACTGCTTCATCAATCAAGCTATCAAATTTGTATTGAACAGTGATATCGAAACTGTGTAGGTCTAGGGGGATTCTATCCATCTTGATTTATTTCACTTCCTTCTTGCATTATCGAGTATAATACGATTATTAACATACTCCAATGAGGTTTTAGAAACATCCAATTTTCAAAATATTTCCAAAGGATGACCGCTATAAATAACTTCTAGGGCAGTGCCGTATCCTGGGGGGGGGAGTCCAGACCCCCTCCCCATCTGAGGACTCGGCTCACAGGCGCTATTTCCCTCCATATGTTCCCAACTTAAGCCTAAATAGTTACTTAAGCCTCCCCTTATTTCATTCTGAACTTTTACTTATGTTCTTTTTGTGTTTTAATTTGAATAAATAATTACTTTTTACTACGTTACCTCAGCTTGGAAAAAATCGGCCGGGATAAGATAACTACAAGCATGTTTACATAAATTAAAGAACACACAAATAGCTTCTGGAGGAATATAATTTTTTCTTTTTCTAAATCCAGGAGAGGACCACGTAAAAAAGCTTATAATGACATCCAGTCACACAAATATTTCTAGGTGACTGCCCCCAGACCATCTTTGGCTTGGGATGGGAGAAAAAAAGACTGAATTCTTCACAAATAAGTCTCCACCAAAAAAAAGTTTTATTATTATTATTATTATTATTATTAGCACCGCGTCTTACTACCCGTTCGGGTTATACGCACTACGCTAATGTGTAATGTTAGGGTGATTATGAGATGAAATGAAGGACCTACAGTTTAACGTGGAATCCGAACCACGGTGGAGGCCTGGCATTCCTCACATTCACAAGTTGTGATTAATACACGTCTTGTCAGAGGTGAAGGAAGGGTTTGGCAATCAGATAAATCTGTGCCGGGACCGAGGATTGAACCCCGGACCCCCAGCACAGAAGTCTGACACCTTACCCCTAGACCACCAGGTCACCTAAAAAAAAAGTTTTGATGTAAAAACTGCAAAAATACTGCCCTTTTCTCACGTTCCCTAAATCCCTACCTTAATAGATAACTTAAAAATGTAAAGTATTATCATGTGAAAACCACAAAAACCTTATTTTCGATTTCTTCATTTCTTCACATGTTTAAATCTTCACTTCGAATTCACTTCGCATTTAAAAAGTGATCTTCTCACACCCCTAATATTTAGAACCTCAATGTGTGTGGGCGTGTATATATAAAAAGCAAACTCTCACTATATCTATATCTGTACTTATTTGCTTGGATTTGGTCCGTTAGACCAGGGGTATCCAAACTACGGCCCGCGGGTCACATCTGGTCCACCACAAGATAATATTCGGCTTGCCCCAAGATTTTATCAAAAAACAAATTGATTGTTTTCCTTCGTTATTCCTTAACCACGCAATATATTTGACATGCCCAGTTCCTGTCCTCACGCGTGCTTACCCCCATGACACCAAGCCAGAGTGCTGTCGAATTGCAAACCTTCAATTTCAGTCGCAGGTTCCATATGATTAAAGACCTCAACCCACGGTGATAGAAACAGCTAGTGTCACTCCCTATATCCACAGTAAAAAATATTGTAATGATTTTTAGGTAGTTCCAAGTTTTCCGGCAGAGGGCTATAAAAGGAAATTCACGAAAAATGCTACATCTTTTTAAAAATAAGTAATGATATTGACTATTTACTATAAATATAAATTATTACATATAAATTGATTCATTTCTCACAGAGAAGAACAACCTCAATCGCTTAAATAACCTTAATCAAACACTGACTGATTTTGGAAAGTGGCATTTTTTGCTGACGTGACCGGCCATATTAATCAATTGAATCTAAAGATGTAAGATGAAACAAGTTTGATTTGTGATCTATTTGAGCAGGCCAAGGCATTCAGGTAAAAAATGATGCTACTTGAACAACAGGCGAACTTTCATAACTCGATTCATTCATTTCCCATATTGTGAAAAATATCATGAAGAACGTGAAGCCGAATTTCTTTCTTCATTTGCAATATAATTCATTTCTGACTCACAAAAATAATTTCGGGGACAATCTTTTGATATCGATGGAAAAACAGATGAAATAATGCTGTTTAAAATATATTTGACTTCAATGTCGAAACATTGAAACACTAACAAGTCAGTTTCAAATAAAAATTATTGATCTTAAATCAGATGGCATGCTGAAACACAAGCATATAGAAGGAAATCTGATCAAATTTTATAAATCTTTGCGGCCTGAGCAGTTTCCGAATTTGAAGTGATTTGTTTGTGAAGTTGTCAGTTTTTGGCTAAACAACCTGTGTGAACAAATATTCTTAAGAATGAATTAATAAATATATCAAGTCCAACTATTGAGCAAATTTATCTGATAAGCATTCATTACAACAATGGGCACTTCAGGCTTGAAACCTAAGTTCAGTAATATTCTGAAACTAAAAAATCATTTCCATATTTCACATTGATCTTGTTATGCAAAACTCCATGGTTTGTTGATTAAGATTGAAATCTCCAGTTGCTATCACAGAAAAAATATGAGTTTCTGTTTCTTGAACTTATGTTTGCCCTGCTGCCTTTCTTTGTAATTTTTATATTTCACTTTCATTCTAAATAATATAATGCTGATTTACCCTAAAAGATCCAAATAAATGTTATTCATTCATTTATTTTTTAAAAATATATATATTTTTTTTAACTTGGGCCCGCTAAAATGTGTAAAATATATTATGTGGCCCACGTACCAAAAGGTTTGGAGACCCATGCGTTAGACCAAAGCAAAAATCAAATGTTGGCTCACATAATGAAAAGTATGAAGACCACACATGTAGGCCTACAGTACATACAGTACGTAGTATATATAGTTTAACCCAAATCACAGTATGGGCTTGGATAAGGGGGGGGAGAGGTTGTTTGGGGATAAAGGGGATGCAATATAGAAAGAGACAGTTTTAATTAAATCGCAACATGCCCACGCACAATCACCACTCTTGAAGAAGAGGGCTTTTAGCGCCTGTAATAATGGACACGCCGTTTGACCATCAGAGTAATTGTATGTTGAAGGGTTGCGTTACAAAACGGACCGGATGTATTGTTCCTAACATAACCCCGTGTTTAATGATTGTTTAGATTATGATTATTTTTACATTAAGTTTCCCCATTAAGTCACTACTTCAAGAGTAGAAAACACTCCGAAAATAATTTTAATGAGCTTTGATAACTTCTTTTTTTTTCCTCCTAACCCTCCACGCTCCACTTCTTACTACCCGTTAGAGCTATACTCACTAATAGGGTAAACTAAGACGCGATCTCGGACTTTATGCACTCGAGCCTCACTTGAATCTTAAAGGAAGTTGTTAAACCTTACTAACACAAGTATTTCTGTGAACAGTGTATAGCTCACGCTATTCATGTTATTAGCGTTAGTACGATATTACTTTTTTTAGTACCTCGTCTTACTAACCGTTAATGTTGTACGCCTATGTACTAATTTACACTAATGTGTTAGGGGTTAGTAATGTTTAATTTAGATGAAATGCACCCGCATTTGCGTGGATACCGAGTGGAAAAACATTTAGGGAACACCACCCTCAGTGCACCTGACCGGGGCCGGCAGTCTAGTCTATTGCGAGAATTAGCGCCTTAGACCATGCGGCCACCAGAGTGGGTAATATGGTTTTAATATTGATCTTTGGATTTCAAATTGAAATATCTTTCAAAATTTCTTCTTGTATTTGAAGTAAACATATTTCCTTTGTGATCAAGCTAAACAGAAAAAAAAATCAATACTTTTTTCAATAGTATCTTATATTCATAGAGAATAACCATTGTTCACGTGGTTTAAGACGTCAGTCTCTCAGTATATGTAAAAAAAAACTATCAAGTAACTCTATCGTTTGCTTTTAACTTAAATTTAAAACATTTGAAAGAAACGAAACACATAGCTTTTATAGCGGCCGTTATCTTGGAATGGATAGCCATATCAAAAAAATCATGTACCCTTTTGTCTACTCTGTAAGGTAGCGAGCTTTCCTTGCATTATTCCACTATGGTATAGCTTATAAGGTATGATAATAAGGCACTTTTCAGGATAAACGGACTGTACATACGTTGTTCGGCGTAGTTCACGCACAAGGTATACACCAGCCACTCAACCTAAAGTGTGTGTGAAGGATGAGGAAGGTTGAATTTAGAGGAATTGCACCCGCATTTGCGTGGAGTGAGAGTGGAAATCCATTTAAGAGAAACCGCCCTCAGTCCACCCGACCATGATTGAACATCGATCTCCCTGTCATCGGCAGTCTAGTCTTGCAAGAGTAGCGCGTTAGACCGTGCGGCCACCGAAGCTTGTTTGATGATGTTTTTGGTGTTAACGCCCTAAGGAAAAATAAATCTTAAGCATAAACGTTGACATTTAGGATATCTATATCTCGATTACATTAATTCCATTTAATCAGTTGAAATTATTTTCCACAAATGATAATTGAAAATTTCCCATTTGAGAAAATTTTCCAAAACGGAAAATTGTCCGTCTCACATCTATAGTTTTGAGCCCCAGAAATCTCCCTTCTCCCTACGCCCACGTACATCAACATGTTTGTTCGAATAACTTCCCTTGCTATCAGATGGTTTAAACGTCCGGCTGTTCGGTCCATGGGGAGCAAGAGGTCTGAGGAAGGGTCCGAAGTCGCTCAGTAGGAGAATTTGTTATTCATGGTGTAACCCATTCCCTTAGTTTGTGGTTTCGCGACATATTCTAAGATAAAGTGGTTTGTTGACTCAAAGCTAAGGAGAGGACTGTAAACAAGGGCAGCAATAATACAGGTCATACCACGCCGGAACACTTTAGGGTGAAGGACAGGAAGGGGGTGGGAGTTCTGAAGAGGAGGGGTGGGGATGATGAATTAGAAGACGGAAGGTCTTGCAAGGAGATTGAAGACTTCATTAGTTCGGAGGGGCCATTTCCTCGTTTGACGACTGAACTAATGAGTTGACCTATCTCTCCGGTTGCGGAATGAGCAGAGGATGTGTCCTACATACTGTCTGACTTACTGGCTGTAATCTGTTCAAAGGAAGGGATTTATGGGTATTAAGGATTCCGTCTTCTGGAAGGTTGAAAGGCATTTCAGACGCTCAGGTGTATCACATTAGTTTGGTATATCATTTGGAAACATGAGCTACCTTAAAATAAAGTTGAAATTTAAAAACAATGTTCACTATATAATAAACAATCTTACAGTTTAAGCTGAATATAGTTTAAAATGTTTGGGAAAAATGGCATACCATTTTCATTTGTTTTTGTTTTTTTGTATATAGTTACTATCTATATAAAAAAAATCTCTTTAATAAACAATAGCTATAAGATACAAAAAAAGCTATTTTGCTGACCAACTCTTTTTATGTAGAGTTTATTATGAAAAATTGATTTTTCTTAGATCAAATTGCAAAAAAAAACCTTTTAGATCAATTTACTCCAAATTTTACTCAAATTTTAAACTTAAAAGAGAAATTTCATTTCTTTGAACTGATCAACAACAAAAAATATTTTTAAAAAATTGTACGGTGCATCCCACAGACTTTTTCACTCCTTTATCTAAAAATTGAGATACATATACTTCACTCTCATAAGATGTGTGGAAGGAAATAATACCCATTGTTACAGAAACATAGTTGAAAAATATAATCACACTATACATGATTAATACACTGTCTCAGAAACGTTGTTAAAATTGTTTTTCATTATTTCTCCACACAAATGTGGGTACATTTTCTTTAGATTCAACCTTATTCATCCCTAGCCCATTAGCGTAATTAGTACATAAGCATGTAACCCGAATGGGTAGTAAGACGCAGTGCTGAAAAAATTTATAGATCATATAATAGAGATTTGAACCTCGACTTCTCCATTATCGCCAATTGAGTCTATTTAGGGATTTATGACTTGGACTGTGTGCACCCACAGTTGCTGTTAGTATTTAACCCTTAAACACAGACAATTTGTCTGTGCCCTTGAATAAACCTTTGTGTTAAACGTACAGTTCCAGTAAAGATAAAAAAGAGAGAGAGAAAACTTTAGAGAAAGAGAGAAATGAATGTATAGAAAAATGTCGTGATTGAAAAAAGGGATGGAAGAGCTTTGGGAAACTAACAGTAACATTTACTTACCTTACAGTCCGACTGATTCTTTCTTTATTGATCCTAGTGGTTTAGTCTGGGGATCGTGTGGCTCCTTTCTAGATATAGAGAAATAGTGGTAGGAAAAGAACATGTATAGAAAATACCAACGCACATTATTTTTATTTTGTATTTAACATCAAAAAAATGTATCAGCGGCATTGATACTAGCAATCAAAAGTGACAGTCGTATATCGTATGAATTTACGTAAAATTATATGAAGTTAGTTTTGAGAAACTTTGGTAGATTTTTAGATAACTCTAGTTAAAAGGACATTATCTGACCGCTACAGGAACTATTATCCTACATTTTTTCAATACATTCCTACCTCAAGTCATGTGATCTATAGCTGCCATTTATGGTAGTTAGTACCAATATCTATAAACTTAAATTAAGAATATAGTAAAACAAATTCAATGTTGAACTCAAAAATAATGTTTGTATTTTATAAACTGTTTTCTTACCAGGTTCTTACTATGTCTGTAATCGGAAGTTAACTACACTGTTTCTAAAAGTAATGTACATTTCAAATTAATTGTGTTTTAAAAGGGCTATTGGATTTTCACCAGGGCAGAAGTTCCCAAACTCTTACACCATGCACCCTTCTTATTTTTTAAAAATGAACTAGACACCTTCCCCTAGCCCAATCCCCACCATTCAATTTTATAAAAAAAGATTAAAAAAAAGTAAAATTGTATTAGATCAACGACGATGTCAAAATAATTTGTTTCACCCTGCCAAAAATGGTTCATTATTTTAAAGCAGCGAACCCTTCTTGGCAAGGAAGAAGATGATAAACTTTAAACTGGAGGAGTCCTTGGTGTTTCATCTGTTTGGATGGAACCGCGTGGTATCGAGCTATATTCAGCACCGTGCATTCGTTCGCACGAGGAGTAGCGGTGAAATCGTTTGAGCGGTCTCCGCTGACCGACGGCCAGAAACTCGATACCACGCGTATTCCGCGCGGCTCGAGTTCTATGAATTTCACTGAGAGCGTTCAGTTGACGAGCGGATTCGGCGCGGTTTGGACCTAGGCAGAGGAGTGAATTATGGAGCGTTTCAAAACAAAACTTTTTTTTTGAAGAGGTGGAGAAAAGGCATAACATTTGGAACATGGAATGTGAAAAATATTCCAACAAGATAAAAAAAGACTAGCTTATAAGGAATGATAGAACTAGTCGCCGACTCCGGGGATTCATTGGGAAAAAAAGAACATACTTGGTAGTTTTGTCTTTATTACAGATATTTATTATTAGCTATTATCACAGATATTTATAATATATAAGAACAGTAGGCCCGTGACTATCCGGTCCGTACTATAAATGTCAAGGTTATGGTTTTGTAAATATTAACGATGTTTTATTTAACTTTCCTTTTATATTCCACACGGATTCCACGACGTCTGAACAAGCTACCAATTTCCGCACGGATCAAACTGCGCCGACGAATCCGCCCCGTCTGAACGTAGTCTAGGGCATTATCCTTCCTCTATTAGAACAGCCCGATTTTATTAGGAAGAACTTTATATGACAGCTAGAAAAGTTACTAGATCTACTTTTACGTCTTTGTACGCTAAGTCGTGTGATATTCATTTGTCACCTTTGACAGATAATATCAAAACTTATAAAATAACACAACAAATATATGGTAAACTATTATCAATATTGACAGCAACAAATATATTTGTATTGTCTAAAAGTTCCTTCCTGCAAAATCCTACCATAATAAGACATGGATTATGGAATTGACAAATAGGTCAATGTTAGTGGGCGGTGTCGAAAATTGCTAGAGGAAAAACAGTCCAAGAGTGGTTACTTTAAAATATTACAGAAAGTACAACCTTGAAGTCCCAAACCACCTCGCTCAAACAACCCCGGGATATAAAATGTGTGTCGGATGGAGAAAGGAATAAACTCGTTATTATTATATAAATAAAAACTCTGACAGAATTGATAAAACAAAGCCGTGTTAATTTTTCATTTCTCGATATTTTCATTTCCTCCTTTTATATTTTTATAAGCTCTTGTGTTTTTTTTATGTATGTGTGATTTTTTTTTAGCTCGTATGTTTGACGTCACGGTTATTTTTAATCATATTTTTATATGTTACCCGTTCTATAAACACTGCTACGTTAATGATGAGGAAAATAAAATTTAGAAGAAATGTACCATTATTTGTTTGAAAGAAAAGGGGAAATTATTGAAGAAAAATTCAAGCGTCATTATACTTTCCGGGATTTGAAGCTCAACTTGTCCATCACGGACAAACCAAACCATACGATACTACCAATTTAGTCCAAGTGCACAATATCATTGGCTATTAACGTCTTAATCTTAGTCATACATAACAAACTCTCGGCCGTGGGTCGCATATGGTCCTATACACGAATTTATTCGAACCGTCATGAAATGCGACCCTGTTCTTCTTCTTATAAACGTTGAGTAAATACAACATTTTGGAATGTTGGATTTGGGAATTTGGCATAATTTTGAGAATTTTGGCATGTAAGGTTGGTATATCAAGTCTGGACTCATTCTTAGACATAGATCAATTCCCCTAAATTGATAAATTGGCGCACCAAATATGTGCAATGTTCGGCAACAGGTTATTTTCTCACAGGAAATGAAACCAAACACTTGAAGAATCTCTACTTACGGACACACAAATTTGTATTCATAGTTGTTATAAAAAATACTCTAGGTTGGAATTTTAAGTCCGGCGTTAACACCATTGTTATAAATAAAAAGTTTCAAAAGATGGCCGTGGATAAAAGATGTTGACACCAACATTGTTTCATGGATGTGAGGTGTGGGGTTGTCAGGGAAAACACAAGAGCAAGTTGAATGCAGTTGGAATGAGATATCTAAAAAAAAATGTATGCGGAAGAACTCGTATGGACACAGTCAGTAATGAATGGATGCTGAAGGAGTGCGGTTTGAAACGGAATCCAATAAGACAATTTTAAGGAAGCGTCTTACGTTGGTTTGGGCATGTTGAGAGGAAAAGTGTGGATCGAGTGACGAAACAAATATATTAAGGTAGAGTGTGTGGATCAAAAGGAAGGGGTAGGACATGTAAGACGGAGCTAAATGTGTTAGAAAATGTATGAAAATGAGAAACATTAATAGTTTTATGAATAGAAGAGCATGCATGAATCGGTTCATGGATGTTGAAGTGAAGGAAGTATGCAAGGATAGAGAAGTGTGGAGAAAGTTAGTGAGAATGGATTAAGTACGGAGGTTTTTTTTGTAGCTATATGAACAGTTTCTTGCCAACAACGTAAGGGAACGGCCTGATTAGTTATGTATGAATTAAAATTACTTTGGCGTGTAATTTAAAGCCCGGCATGGACACTATTGTTGAAAATAAAAGGTTTCAAATTGTTGGTTAGAATAAAGAAGTAATCTTATTATCCTATATAAGGGGGTCTACTCTTTTCTTTTCATAATAATAAGACAATAAGTTGGAGTTCTTTTTATTTAAGATAATTACAATACAGATTTGTTTGTGTTTTCTGTTGGTACTAGTTTGTGGCTTCCTTAGTATTATGAGGTCATTATTATCAAACGCGCTTGACACGCCTGATTTAAGGTATAGGAATGAGGAGTGTACTTTCAGGAAATATTCCCTCATTATCTTAGAGAGGTGATGGGGAAAAAAATACAGGTAAATCTCATTTTGAAAACTGTCCCCCAGTATACCTAACTGAGAATCTAACCTTGTCCTCCTCGTTAATGGCAAAACCAGTATATTGCATGCCTGACGTCTTGAAAAGTGTGATCACTGATTAGCCCTTATTCAACTAAGAAATAAAAATCAAATAGCCGAAGCTGTTATTAATTTTAGAGAGGAATTAACCATCTGGGTACGGTATGAACTCCTGAATAGCTCAGTGGTAGAGCATTGGTGTACTAAACCAAAGGTCCCAGGTTCGATTCCCACTTACAGGTGTCATTTTTCAATTTTCAGAATAAGAAATTTAAATTTTAATTTATCAATTGATAATTAATTGACTCTTTCATTAATAATTACTCCTTCACACCCTTCATACTCGTGGATGCTAACTATATATTTAAAATGTGTCGCAATTACTTCTGACAATGATGATCGTAATTCCACCAAATCAATCATTTTAAAACAAATTGAAATTTGATACACTGAGGATATTGGCTTACCTAAAAATTTCAAATTAAAAATTCATTAGGTGCCCCCATAGCCGCGGATAATACGTTCCTAGATCTGCCACGGTTATATGAAACTGTGGATAAAACCGAACTGTTATACTGTATAATTTGATATTCATGTAATATACATAAATACGGGAGAGGTAAATAGATACACTATTCACAGTATGACATTACCAACATTAAATAACGTACATAATAATAACGTCCAATGTACACTACCGTGTACTTACTATTTTATTCTCTATTCTTCTTGCTGCGACAATCACTGATTACGCTGCTGCTGCTGCTGCTGATGATGATGATGATGATGATGATGACGACGATGATATGATAGCACAATGCCTACGATGAGGAGATGAAATGGGGTAATGGTGTAGGCATTGCGACTTATAAACAATTTTTTCTTTAATTAAAATAAAATAAAATAAAATAAAATTGGACAGTGGTAAACCACGGAAAACTGAAACCACGGATACTGAATCAGTGGATATGAGGACCCTACTGTATAATATTGGAAAATCCGCAAGTGGTTTCGTGAGATCTTCCCAAAAAGGATTTTATTTTGTTTTATTAAAAATGAAAGCATTTACTTCGAGGAATATCATATTAATATTAACAAGTGTTTCTAATTTACACATAATTTACGTTAGTCGTGAATATATGAAAGTCTATAAGACAGGTTTCCCAATCCCATAAAAAAAAGTGGTTGAGGCTTTAAAAAAATAGCCTTGTACAAAAGATTAGCACAAACATCTCAAAACGTCTGAACTTACGCTAAGCTTAAATACAAAGCCTGAGACTTGGACAAATAAAAAATATATATCAATTTTTGGCCTGGGCATGACACGTAACTTTTTTAACTAGCATTTCTTCACTTTTATTATTAGGAGAATTTCCCCCCTTTGCTTCCATGTGAAACAATGTAGCACATATTTTTTTAAAGTTCTAAATTGTATTTTTTTTCTTCAGAAAGTACACGTTAATCATTCAAAGTTTTCCGATTAAAGTTTTTTTAATCCTTACTTAAATAATTCAATGCAGACAGGACTAAAGCCTGATTCTTATGTTCATCGAAAACAGCGAAATCTGCTTTAGAAGAGCCTGCAATTTACACCAAAGCAGAACTGTGTGTTAACTCATAATGGCCCTCTTCGTTGGCCGCATGTTCTAAGTCGTCACTCTCGCAATATACTGGCTGTCGATGATGGGGAGATTGGAGCTCGAATCCCGATTGTGTGTACTGAGGGTGGTTTTCTATAAATGGTTGTCTAATTTCCTTCCACGCATTTGCGGGTGTACTTCCTCCAAATCCAACCTTCCTCATCCTTATCACATTAGCGTAGTTAGTACATATGCGTACAACCCGAACGGTTAGTAAGATGCGGTGCTAAAAAAAAGTACTCATGATGCCTTACTTAAAACCATTTCACAACTATAGATACAGCTATTATTATCTCGCTTTGTGGACGCATGCGCACTGAGTGAATCGGTTGGTTTTGAAATTTGATGGGATATACCAGGATAATGTCGTCACACAGCGAAAGGAAAGCTGAATCTATTTCAAGTCACATCAAACAGACAACGCTGATGAGGTTGAACTCTTGTGATTGGCTTAGAGCTGGTCACCGGATTAATTTTTTTTTCTGCTCCTGTCTTTTCAGCGAACTTTTGAATCCACAGCTAGTTTTCTTATTTCCTGCTTAGGATAGAGTTTCAGAAGGAAACTGTTCCCGTTTTCATTGAAGGTATAGCTACTGGCTTCCCATATTATCGACGAGGGAACTTAAAGTTGGGGCTAACATATCGAAGTTTTGTATTGGAAGAGGGAGTGGAGTGTAAGAGGGGAATATCTGATCCATCACAGGATCCGGAGATTGGTTCAAGGGGAGTATTTGAATAACTAGAAGATATTTAGGGGAATCAGTATATTTTTACTACTTACATCATGAAAGTTTACTCCTCTATTACAGCACCATCGTTATCATAAACTTTTTCCAGCCTGTAGCAGGGTCAGTTTAGTAAAATGTCTCCATATTCTTCTATTCTTCCACCATTCTTATTTCTTTGATCCCTTCCATTATTTTCTTCTCGCCTGCACACGTTAGATTATATGCTCCTCCCCTCGCTTTCTTGTTCTCCTTTGTGGTAATTTCCCTACCCACTTAATTTCCGTCATTCTCTCTGGTATTGTTTCCTTTTCCATCATAATCATCACAAAACATCCTTCCCATGGCCTCCACTTTCCTAATCTCTCTTACATTCAATGCCCATGTTTCTGCTGCATATGTGACAATGGGTACAAAGTAAAACCCTTCCTTAAACTTCATGGGCACTTCTATTTTCTATGGCAGGTCTCTTACCTATAGAACAAATCCCCCTGCTGCCCTTTTCTGATTAGATCCTCTCCACTCCCAACCTTCGCCTTAATAACGCTTCCAAGATATTTTACATTATGTACCTTTCTCAGCTTTACTTCAACCAACTTTACAGCTTTACCAGGCTTTATCCTCTTCCTTGTCGTTACCATCGGGTTACACTTCGCCCTGATAAATTTCACTTCCTCATTCCATTCCTATAACAATTCCTCTATTACATTGTTTCCAAAAATTTCACTTAATCGCTTAACCCTTTCCTGGGTCATGATCTAAACAACGTGCCCCCCTCCCTTCCCCCATATCTTCCTGAAAAACAAAACAAAAAACAAATACCTGATATCTAGTGAACTATAAGCGATTGCTCCAAATTTGAATTAAGATCTATGAGTAAGCTAAACAAATCCTTGATAAAGGGAAGGAAAATATTATAAAAAGTTAATGACATCTCGTCTATATTTTCTCTAATTTATTTATCGAATTTACTACTGTCAATACATATTTTGTAAATTATAATCTCACTGAGGCGTCACGTACTCTCTGATATATTTCAAGTACTCCTTGGGGTACGCGTATCCACAGTTTGGGAAATATTTTATCTACTAGAATCGAACCCACAACCTACTAAAAAGTAAGTCTACGACTCAATTGTGCACCTAGGTTTCGTTGCATCCCCGAAATTACACAAAAACCTTGAGTTAAAGGATCGAGAGTGTGAACTTTAAGGAAATGAACTAGCTAGGCCGAGACCACACAGTGTGCTACGCTATGTACGCTACGTATGCTACGTACGCTATGTACGCTATGTACGCTATGTTTGCTAAATCAAGTGGCCACACTGGAAACTACGATTTGTACGAGACTCTTCAGTCTCGTCCAAGATGTTGGTGGGTAATTTGCCCTGGGAGAGTGACGACAGTGACGGCGAGTCTTTGTTGTTACTTTAATAGTGTAATAAACGCTGAACAAAGTGGGTACACGAAGTGCACATTAAAATAAACAAAGTTTGATGAATTTTATCATCATCTCGTATGTTCAGGTTTCGTCATTCTTCAATGGTTTTGTTCTACAGTCATGGGTGCTTCCTCACCTCTTATAATTAACTGCTTCAGAAACGTCATATTCTTACATTAAACGCAATACTAAAATGCCGACTGAACGGGGCTGGATACCAGGGTGGGTCTACTATGCGTGTCCTTCATCAGCGACGTTTTTAAAATATAGCCAAGGATCATACACAACGAGACGTAGTTAAGATAGCGAATATAGCGTACATAGCATACACAGATCTGTATGGCCACTTACATTGTCAAAAAAGGGAGCTATTTTTTCCCCGCATAGGGAGCATAGCGTACATTGCTAGCGTAGTGCTCTGTGTGGCCGGGCCAATTAAGAGGATAAATTCCACAGGAGGGGAAATATATATATATATATATATTCGGCCTGGGTTCGAATAAAGATCTCTTAGCTTAAAAATCAAAAACACTAAACTGACCCGATTAAGGTAATCCCACAAGCTTTATTTTAATTTTATTTTGGAATAAGGAGTATTTTATATGAGCTTCCTGAACCACAGTATTTTTTTCAGCCATGTTAGGGCTAAAAGTTAAGTTAACTACCGAACACTAAATCAATTCCTCCCTTTTTGAGAGAAAAATCAAAATTCAGCGATGATACATTTTTCATCAATCTATCAAAACGTACCCAACAGCCTTAGTTGAGTAAATAAATAAACTACCGAATGAGATAAGGTGTCTGACTAGAGTTTTTGTGACTCTAAATACCTTTAAATGTTGAATTAAATTCGTAAAATACCTTGTGTGACTACAGTGAATACGCATCATAGCCTCCCTTGAACCTGGAACACTTCTTGCGTCCCAGCCTTGATTACGTGCCGTGGCTTCCATTAAATCCGAGACACCCCTCTCGTGATCACGTTGAATCTACACCATAGCTTCCCTTGAATCTGAAACATAATATATTGTGACTACGTAGAATCCCCACCATAGCTTCCCTTGAATCTGAAACACCTCTCTCGTGACCATATAATATATGTGCCATAGCCTCCCTTGATTCCAAAACACCTCTCCAGTAACCACGTTGAACATGCTCTATAGCTTCCCTTGATTTAGGAACACTCCTTTAGTGACCCAGTAGAATACGAGTTATAGCCTCCCTTGAATCTGAAACACCCCTCTCGTGACCACGTAGAATCCACACCATAGCTTCCCTTGAATCCAAAAAAACCCTCACGTGGCAGTGTTGAACACCACGTCACAGTTCTCCTTGAATTCGGAACACGTGGTAGTGCTGATCACCCCACCATAGCCTCCCTTGAATCCGGAAAACCCCTTTCGTGAGCACGTAGAATACTCACCATAGCTCCCTTTGAATCCGGAACACCTCTCACGTGACAGCGTTGATCAACACATCATAGCCTCCCTTGAATCCAGAAAACCCCTCACGTCACTGCTTTGATAAGAAGAAAGTGGAAGGAAATTGAACAAGGAGGGAAACGGACAGGAGGGGGGGGGGTAAGAGAGGGGAAGAGATTTACAATGTGGCACACTTTGAAAACACTAGTTGAGGAACTTTGTAGACACCGTTAAAGCTCTCTACCAAGCAAGGTAAAAAGACAAAGAAGGGATATGAAAAACCTTATAACCATGAGGAAATATTACTTTATTATCTGAGGATTACAAACAAATCTTTTGAAGAGTTGATACTGAGGTAACCTAAAATTGTGAGGATTTTGGTGAGGGAGAGCATAACATTAAATTATTCTTAGCTCTCTAGTTGTAACTATATAATATTTAGTTTTGGACAATTTTTATTTTATTTATCACCACGTCTTACTACCCGTTCGAGTTATACGCTTAAGTACTAATTACGCTAATGGGTTAGGAATTGGGAAGGTTGAATATAGAAGAAGTGAGCCTGTATTTGCGTGGAGGTAGAGTGGAAAACCATTTAGGGAAAACCACCACCAGTTCACCCGAGCGAGATTCGAACCTCGATCTCCCCGTCTTCGGCAGTCTAGCTCAACACGTAGCTAGCGCGTTAGCTAACTACACCACCGAGACGGATTGAATCATTATTAAATACCCGTATTGGTGGGCACGTGGACTAAACGTCAAGCTCGCCAAAGTCTGGTTTTCCGATGTTAGGGAGCTTGGATTTCAAATCCTAGCAGTGTGTTATGGAGTTGGTTTTCTTAATAGGTTTCCCACGTTCCCTTCACTCAAATATGGGCACATTTCCTCCGAGTTCTGCCTTACTTACCTTCACACCATTAGTATAACTTGTTTAGATGGCTGCGTGCTCTTAAGGCGTCACTCTCATAATAGACTAGACTGCCAATGACAGGGAGATCTAGGTTCGATCCTGGTCGAGTGTACTGAGCGTAGTTTTCCCTAACGGTTTTCCACTCTACCTCCACGCAAATGGGGGCACACTCACTATAAATACATCCTTCCTCATCCCTAACACATTAGATTAACTAGTACATAGGTGTACAACCCGAACGGTTAGTAAAACGCTGTTCTAAAATAAAATATATTTAATCAGGTCGGTAAGCACGACACAGCGGGAAAAATAGGCATATTTATTTTCTAAATAAATAAGAAAACAATAAAATCAATAATAAATATAATATACAAAACTTTTCTTAAAATATAAATAAAATACATATAAATGTAAACTTAAATAATTAATAAAAGTCTTCATATAATTCTTAAATATAATTCTTTCAGTGCTTTTTTAGACACATGTTATCTTCAAAGATATTTAAAATGAGGTTATTTATAAATCATCACCAAATTTACAATTAGAACATCTGATAGGCCTGTTATAGTAGAATGGGATGGGTTCGGTGGCTTGTGTTAAAAGACGGGTAAATTAGTACAACGAGTTTAAGCGTGAACATCACAAAGGCCGTAATTACACAACCTATTATCAACTACTTCCATAAACACGACTCGTCCCTAATGAATCCCTTTGAAAGCGTGTTTCTCAGGTGGCAGTAATTCCCAAGATAACATTTTTGTTAAAAAAAATAATTATAAGTAGTATTCGAGATAAAATGGAATTACAGAAACTCCCCATTTTATATGAGTGCAGAAGGATATTAATTAATTGAATTTGTTTATTTAATTGGTTAATGTGCACTTTCTAAATATATCAGCACAAGAATCACAACTTGATTTAACACACTAAGCATCAAACCCTGTTTCAATAAATATAAAATCCATGCCTTATTTGTTTTTCCTTCCAGAAGCTTTGTTCGTATTTTCTGATGAGCTAGAAATTGAACTATGAAGTTTCTTGGGAATCCGAGAATGATCTGTGGCCCTAAAAAGCCCAATGGGATAAATAATAAAATTTGTCCTTTCATGCTAAAATTCGATTTGCTGGGGTTTCTAACACTGCTAAATACAACCCTAATGTTTTTTATAGTTTTTTTTTAAATTTCAATCCAATGACCATAAATAAACACCTAAATGGCATTAAAAAATTTTAGAATTGTTATTATCCGTTTAATTTTTTTATCTGGGGTTTTTCAAAGCTGGTAAACAAGATTATGTTATTTTTTATTCAAAGTTAGACTCAACCGACCCTCAGTAATGTAAAAGGAACACCTAAAATAATACAATTAGTGTTAAGTATTTTCTCTTAATAAGAGGGGGATGGTGAAATGGGAGGGGGTTTCCAAATTGCCAAAACTAAAAAGTAAACTACTTATCAGTGTAGTAGAAGATTTAAATTTGTAGTGAAGGTGTAAAGACCACCCCAAACCGTAATGAAGGTCTTTAAATTTTTAAATTAACAAATGAAGCACCCTAAATAGAAAGAGGATTCCCTCAAAATTTCCAGAACTAAAAAAAAAAATTGTTTGTTACAGTACACTTCCTATAGATATAACTTTCCTCATCCCTAAAACCATTAGCGTAATTAGTACATAAGCGTATAACCCAAATGGATAGTAAGACGCGGTGTTAAAAAAAAACTCATGTAGAACACTATTTTTTGCGTGGTTGAAAATTGAAACTGGGCAGGCACGTAAAACACCATATCAGATATCCAAATAAATCTTAAAATTTCAAAATGAAAATGTGGGAACCCAAATGGGTTGGGGGAGTGGAAAGTAGTTTGAAATTTCTCCAAAACATTTAGAAAAATCTAACTTTCAGTGCAGAAGAAAATTTAAATTTGTCAAATTTGTATAAATATCACCCCAGATAATATAAAAATAGTAAAGACATGCTTAAATACTAGTAGGCCCTATACTTAATCTTTGGCACTGGGAGTTAGAAATTTCATTAACATACTTGAAAAAGTAGGCCACTTATTCCTATGTTGAGCCAGTTCTATTCAGTCCACCTCACTAAATCCTGTCTCTTTCAGGTCCATTCCAATGTTATCCTCCCATCTGCGTCTAGGTCTTACCAATGGTATCTTCCCAATACATATATTAAACTATTTTATGCATAGTTTAGAGAACTTCATATCATTCAACTATCGGGATGGGCAGAATAATTTAAATATTATACAATGATTTTAAAAATCTTAAATTTAGTAATTAATAAGTGATGATAAAAAACTATGCATTTTTTTAAAGATTGAAAATATGTATACATAGACAGTTATAAACTTGCTGTGTTAAGAAATACATGAAATTGTAAGATTACTGAAACATTATTTTTTATTTGCCAGCATTCAACACTTGACCGGGAATTATGGCTTAGACGACTATCTTTTTTTAGCATTTTTCCTATTTAATAGGAACGTTACTTTGTTAGCCAGAACTATATTTTTAATTTGACTCCAAAAAATAGGTTGATATTTTCTAAAAGGTCCCTCCTACCTCTAACAATTTCTAAGAGTGTCTCAATAGATACCTTTTTATTTTAAAAGTTTGGTTAAAATTATTCCATTAGTTAAAAAGTTATAAAGGATAGAACGTCTTATTTAATTATTAGGTTTCGCTTTTACATAGAACAAGAAAAAGGCTAAAACTTATAATAGAATCTATTTGGTAAAGGAGAAAGCCCCAAGTGATTTGACAATAGACCGGTAATGAAAAGGACGTGGCGCTGGAAGGATTCAGTATCTTAATCCGGTGTCCTAAATTGTAATATAAAGAGAGAAAAGGATAAAGAAAAGATATGATTCCCGAAGGAGCGTCGCCATTGAAATGACTTCGAATGAAGAGGAAATATCACAGGAACCTCAAGAATTATATTTCAGTGCCTCATGAGGCTGAAAGCATTTTATGAAGATTTTTATTTTAATTCCCTTTTCCATCTTCCACCTCATGAATCAAACTTTCTGACATTTTTTCCTTTCTTTTTTTTTTTTTTACTTTTATGAGTATAAGATGGATCTAGCTGACGGAATAGAATTAAAAACATAAAGTGGGGGAAAATGTAGAAATACCGGTCCTTTAAACAGTCTTCAAATTTAGATCCAGTACTAACTTACTAAAGTTTTGAAAGGGCATGTGTTAAGTAAAAACCTAATTAAAAATAAATGTAAGACTTCAGGAAATAATATAGTCTGCAGCTGTATTTTAAATGCATGAAAACTATATCTACTTTATGATTAATAAGTTTATTTTAACATTACATTATCTCATAATTTCAGATGTTACTAAAACATTCTATGATCGTTATTTTTTATTTTCTTATTTATAATATTGCTATAGTTAAGTAAATTTGGTAACTTTTAACTAAACTAAAGATCGGTTATCATATTGGCACAGTTTAGTATTGTAAATAAATTAATTGGCTACTAAACCAAAGCACGTGGATCATATTGGCACAGTTAAGTATATTAAATAAAATAATTGCCTATTAAGCCAAAGCAATTTTATCATATTGTCACAATTAAGACTTAAGTCACTGTCTACTATACTCAAGCACTTTTATCATATTAGCGCGATTAAGACTTTTAACTAAAGCATGTGTTTGCTAATCCAAAGCACAGGGATTATTTCCATTAAAGATAATAATTTAATTTGAATATAAAATTGAAACTAAAATTAGTAAAGTACTGTAGGTGTTTTTGGCCAATATTTACTGTACATAAAATCCAAATTGGCTGAAATATATTATAGTTGTCTCTATACTCAGTTTATTTCTTCTTCTTCTTCTGTGAATCTGTCCTGCGACAGGTATCAACGTGGACATCTTCTATTTTACTCGATCATGAAGGTCTTCGATCATACTTTTTTAGCTTCTTCCTTTCTTGATATCTATGAGCATTTCAAACCTTCTTCTTCCTCTTTTTTCCCTCTGTTTTCCCCTTCATGATCCTCTTCGTTAAACAACCAAGATGTTTTTCTCTTCGTTATCATCCTTGTTATGCTCCTTTCTTCTGCTACCCTCCTCAACACTTCCTCATTCCTCACCCTGTCCATCCAGTTCCATTTCATTTGCTAGGATATAAATAAACTCGACTTGACTCAGAAATCATTCACACTGAGATCATATTTGTTTCTACTTTAATAAAAAACATTGAGCGATAAAATGGTTAACTTAAAACTTTTCATGATATTCTGTTACTAACTGAAAGTGTCCGGTGTTACTCGATCTTAAGGTTGAGATCCATCCTTTCAAATACATTTCGTCGTAAAAGGAATCGTCACTGTAATCAACATCACATTTTAACCTTGAATGGTTATTTGATACATTATTAACATCACAGACTAGTGATCACGTGATTAATGTTTTCACGTTCATGATATATTGTAAAAGTAAATTATAGGATTCTTGAATTGTAATCTGTACTGGCGGATCCCCATCTATGACAGGGAATGTGGTGATAATCATCAACGAGAAAAATACAGATGTAATAACAACTTTCTGTTTGTTTTTTTAATAGAACGAGGCAATAGTCTGAAAGACTCTTGTACCTGATTTGAAGTCGATTCTAGATCAGGCAGTACGCGTTATGAACTTCATCAAAGTAAAATCATAAAAGGCGTGGTTATTTACTCAACTCTTCAAAGGCAAATAATCAGAACATAAATGCCTAATTTTGTACACTGAGGTTTGCTGGTTGTCTCACGGAAACGTTTTAAATCAAGTTTTGAAACTTAAGAACGAATTAACAGTAATTTCGGAATAAGGTGGTAACCCATCGTAGCCCTATCTGAATGATAATGAATGGTGTGCAAAGTTGGTATAATTTTCAGATATATTTTCCTTGTTGAATGTGATCAACCTCAATATGCAAGTCCATTAATGCATTATCCTCACAACTATATACAAACTAACTGAATTTTTAAAAAATCTTCAGTGGTAGCCTGGAAGACATAACCTTTAAATGCGATGACTTCCAAGCGCTAAATGTCCTCACGTGTCAAATGTTTTAAAACGAGCAAAAAACTATACGGCCTCACACAGGAAAATCTTGCAACACTAGTAGAAATGGTTAATCAATACTTCCCATCGTTGTATACAAAAATATTCGACCGGGCTAGAGATCCCTTTTTGAATAATTCCAACTGTTCAAATCTTATATTTCGAATGATCATGCCCTGAAATTGAAACCCGGGAGTATGCCACGGGAATCTTTTTGGATTTATAGCCATAAATAGTGTCCACGCATTTCTTCAAGAGACATATTGCTGTGAGCAGGGATTTCATATTTAACAAATATTTAACACCATATTCATAAGATGAGAGTTAGCTTATCTCAAATAATGTAAATGAGATGACCAAACAAAAACAAGCTCAAATCTCTTATTGAATTTGTAAATTTTATAAATGAACCATGTTTTTAAGTAGCTGGATTGTTTTATAATTTTTTGATATCTCATGATCATAATATAAAATAGCTGTGTTCTATGTTATAACTAAGGCAATGCTAAAATTTGATCTTTGGTTTTTGAATGTATTTCTTAGCAATAGAAAAATTGGATGTGGTGGGAGCGAATTTTAATTTCAAAAGTGCGGCTCAAGAGAAAAAAAAAGTTTAGGAACCACTGCTCTAAGGCGTCATTCTCGTGTTGGATTGACCTGTTGATGACGAGGAGATTGGGTTTCAAATCCCGGTCAGGTCTACAAAGGGTGGTTTTCCTCTAAAGGTTTTCCCATTCTACTTCCACGCAAATGCGGGTAAATTACCTCTAAAATCCTTCCTTGCTTATTAGAGTAGTACCCCATTAGAGTAGTTATTATATCATAGCTTATATGCGTATAACCTGAACAGAGAGTAAGACACGCTGATTTATATATATTATATATATATATATACACAGATAGTAAGACACGCTGATTTATATATATATTTATATATATATATATATACAGATAGTAAGACGCGCTGATTATATATATATGAGATTTTATTTATATATATATATATATATATATAATCAGCGCGTCTTACTATCTGTTCAGGCTATACGCATATAAGCTATGATATAATAACTACTCTAATGGGGTACTACTCTAATAAGCAAGGAAGGATTTATATATATATATAAATCCTTCCTTATATATATATATATATATAAAGTTTACCATGCTTTCCCTATTTATAGAGCTGTAAATGCGTCATAGTTTTTATTCCCTAAATACACTAAGTAACATTTTAAAGGGGAGTTCAACCTATTCCTACATTTTGTATATTTTTTTTGTAAGAGCTTTCTATCATCCGTTCGGTTACACGCATATTAACTAACTATGCTAACGTGTTAGTTATGACAAAAGTTGAATTCAGAGGAAGTATATGGAGGTATAGTGGAAAATAATTTAAGAAAAAACAACCTCCGTACATCCGACAAGCTATTCCTCAATCTGTTGGACATATAATTTCATTATTTGCATTTTAAATCGTGAACTTTTAGCGTATTTTAATATAAAATTATATTACTACTAAAACAGAAATGTACTCAAAATCCATTAGGGGGTTTCTAGTGGTGGTGCCTCATCATCGGATGCTAAGTTTTTTTTTTAGTCCCACATTATAAAAAAAAAGTTTGTATTTTGATTGAGCATTACAAACACCAAACACGCTACCAGCCTAGGTATTGAGTAGTAGTACAAACATAAATAATTAATAAAATTTTAAGAGAGGGATTGAACTCCCAAAAACCCGCCCTTCTCCTCTCAATGCTAAAGTAATAAAAGGAAGCCCGGCCTTAAGGTGGGAGTGTAGGGAACGCGAAAAAAGGTAAGTATTTTTACAGTTTTTACAAGGAAAAAACATTGGCCAAAATAAATAAAATAATAGTCGAGTAGAAACATAGAGTTTAATTTTCTTTGCATGATGATAGAAACAGTTCTTAAATATATTTCAAGGGTGTCCTGGATTTTAAAGACAACTTTTTCTCTTCGTTTAAAAAGTCTTTCGTCTAATGCCGCTATGCTCATGACAGATATTCAACAATATTGTTCATACCAACCATGTGAAGAAAGTTAAACTGTTTCTACTAGAGAAATATTTTATTTGTTTTCGTGGAAAAAAAATTGCAATAAAAACTAAAAAAAACTGGCTTTAACTAGCGTTCCCTACATCCCCACCTTAAAAGTATCGCCATCGATTCACCTTTGATTGAGAGTCCTAACGGGTACGATCCCAATTACGTCCAGTGAAGATTTATTACTAACAGAGATTGGCAAGGATGTCATAGGCGCTAGAACCCAGGTTTGTTAAGAGTTTGAAAGAAACAAAATAAATCAGAGTAAATAAAAGAGTGTTCCTGAAAACTTTATATATATATATGTATGTATGTATGTATGTATGTATTGTATGTATGTATGTATGTATGTATGTATGTATGTATGTATGTATGTATTTATGTATGTATGTATGTATGTATGTATGTATTTATGTGTGTGTGTGTGTGTGTGTGTGTGTGTGTGTGTGTGTAAATATCACCAGCCACCAAAATGGCATATGGGCGTTGGTGTGTAAATCTGTAGTTAAGATAATATTAATATTAAAATATAATATTTATTAAAGCTGCAGTGACCCAGAACGCAAACCTTAGGCCACTTAAAGAGGTTATTTCAGTAAAAGGGAACCGTTTTAAAAACTTTCTCACTATAACTAGCGACATCTTCAAAAAGAGGTTTTTATTAAAATACACTTAAGTAAGTTTTCCTAAAAAAAACCCCATAAACTAGAAAGTCAATTGAGGCTTTTTATATATAATTTTTCCCAATAAGAAGTTTAAGATACATTTTATTGCAATAATACCTAGTCATCGCCGCGACGATCCACTAGTAAATCTATATTTACTATCAATTGTTTATAGTGAATTTTTTTAATATACTAATTATTTTATACACTTTAAAACATTTAACCCTGCTATTACATTTAATTCGAGTTTTCGATAGTTCAAGATGGTCTCAGTCTCATTCAATTCGATCTTTAGATAGACTACTGTACTGACAAAAATAAGTGCTTCTCGTCTTACCAATCATCCGGGCTACCCACCTACTTACACTGATAAAATACAAAAAAATAAGAGGACACTTAGAGGAAATGTACCTGCATCCACGGTGGAGAGTGGATGAGAAACAATTTAAGAAAAACTGCTTCATTATACAAGTCCAGAATTCAAACTCCGACCTATCCGCTTCAGTGGCCACATGACTTAAGGTGTGACTTTTGCAATAGGCTAGACTGCCTATGATGGGGAGATAGGAGTTTGAATCCTGATTGGGTGTACTGAGGGTGGTTTTTCGAAAATGGTTTTCTACTCTAACTCCACCCAAATGCAAGATCACTTCCTCTAAATTCCAACTTATTCATAACCCACTAGCATAAATAGTACACAGGCGTCTAACCTAAGATAATGGTAAGACTCGGTGATTAAAATAATCTACTACCTACCTGTCATCGGTAAACCAAACAATACGTCCGTGGACCCACCGATGTGAATCTCTGAAACTAAATCAACAAAATATGTTGATTTGAAATAGTATTATCAGTGGGTGGTGGTGAATGACCAGAAACAATGGTGCTAACATTTTCTTATAGTGTACATCCTCTCTTTGACGTAAAAAAAACCATAAAATGTATAGTAGGAAAAAGGATTTATAATGAGACAGATGCACGGAACCTTTTGTGTTTCCATGTTCTGACCAAAACCACTCTATTTTGGTCAGTTTCAGCCACATGAAAAAAGTATCCATCCTTGTAAAGAAAGAGAAATATGGCTAAAAAGGAGAAAATTAAATTATAGGAAGAACAAGGACAGGGAGATAAAAGAGAAAACGATGGTATACTCTTATTCCATAAGATTCTGCTACGCTCCATTTTTTTTATAGATCCGCCACAATGATGTTTTAACAAGACATACAGTCCGATACCTGAACGCAGTAGGTAGTGAGTCTGCCCACTGCACTGAAGGTCCCGGGTTTAATTCCCCACATAGATGAAAAATCTCTCATTGGTGAAATGTGCGTTTCCCCTTTGACAGTGATGAATTGACTGTCGGGGGGCTGGGTGACATGATTGTTCTAATTTATAAGTATTATGGTGGTATATAATCAGTCGGTTCAGAAAGTGCTGGTTAAATATCTCAAATAATAAATAGCAAGACATACAACTTAACATCCTCATGTTGGGCGAGTTGCTCTAAGAGGAAGTCCGAAATTTAGCGCCGTATATTTAGTCAAAATTAGGTCAGTTAATCCCCCATTTGACCTGAACTGTTTGTTATTCCTGAACCAGGAGAGTATTTGATTCCCGAGACTAGATTATAAACACGGTCCTTAACTTTAATCGAGTTAATTTGGCAGAAGCGTATAACCCGAACAGTTAGTAAGACGTGGTGCTAAGTATTATTATTATTATTATTAATTTGGCATGGTTGGTCCACCATTCATTTTATCATTTTCTTTTTTTAAATTCACTCGCATCATATTATCTACTCC
>CABFWO010000261.1:76592-101878 GCA_902155825.1 Timema genevievae | reverse complement strand
CCGATTCTAACTACCTATACAGAGTATCCGTATATTTTTTAGCACCACGTCTTACTACCCATTCCGATTATACGCTTATGTACTAATTACGCTAATTGGTCTGGGAGGAGGAAGGTTGAATTTAGAGAAAACTAACCCACATTTGCGGGGAGGGAGAGTGAGAAACCATTTAGGGAAAACCCCCCTCAATACACCCAACCGGGATCGAACTACGATATTCCATTCATCGGCAGTCTAATATAATCCGAAATTCTCGCATTAGACTATGCAGCCACCGAAATGGATCATTATCCGTAATTAATTTTACTAAAGTGGTTAGGGATGAGGAAGGTATACTTTAGAGTAAATGTACCTTAATCGTCATGCAAGTAGAGTGAGAAATTTTTCTGGAAAATTTAACCTCAATACACCCAACCGGGTTTCAAACTTCGACCTCTACATCACCGTCAAATCAAACCAGACAATAATGACGTTTATTCCATCTGCCCACGGATGTGGGTCTACTGCTAATCATATAGCTTAGCGTCACTAATATCCAATACTTGCATTAAATCGCTTTAATGATAAATACATCAGTTTTATGGTGTAGAGACAGTAAGATATATTAAAGCAGCCGCCTCGGTGAGCGAGAAAGTATCAATCGTTGGGAGGTCACACGGCTTAAAATACAATAGTCTGTGTCGTTTTATAGATGTACTTATCTCTTTTGTCTAATTCTTAAAATTTAAAAATGACACCTGGACACGGGAATCGAGCCCGGGACCTTTGGATTAGTACGCCAATGCTCTACCACTGAGCTATCCAGGAGTCATCCCGTGCCAAGGGTCATTCTTCCCTCATATTTTAAGGCAGAGTCTATGATGGACGTGCGGAAATCGTCAGCTTTATGGCACGGCACGACTACTGGATAGCTCAGTGGTAGAGCATTGGCGTACTAAGCCAAAGGTCCCGGGTTCGAATCCCGTGTCTAGGTATCATTTTTCAATTTTCAAAACATGATATCTAGATGGTGAATTCCTCTATAAAATTAATAACAGCTTCAGCTATTTGATTCGTTTGTTTAAGCTTATACTACCTTTCACTCTTCACTTACAATCACCCTTTGTCTTGTCAATAAGAAAGAGGGAAAATAACACGTCAAAACTTCTTATCTCAAGGTAAAGAGGAAATCTCGCTGCTAGTACTATTATATCTTAACATTTTCTGTTGTGAGCCTATAAAGAAAATTAATATTTCTGTTAGAGGAAGACTAAATCGAAAGCTCTTTTTCATCCAACCTAGTCTCATAGCTCTGCAAACATGCTTAAAAAGTCGTTGAAAATTATCTAATTTCATACTTTCACAATATTTTTCTATTAATAAAGCTCAAAATACAGGTTTTTAAGGAAAAGGAATCTTTCGACTTTATTTTGGTGCTAACCATATTTTGAAATAATAAATAGTGAAATTAAATATTACGGTAGAGCTGAATATTCCCACGGAAATTTCTCGCTAACCGAGGTGGCTCCCTTAAGGTGAGAGTTTAGGGAATGCAGTTCTTATAGCAAAACATTTTTGTCCCCCCCCAAAAATTTGATCCAGTAGAAAAATATAGTTTAATTTTCTTTACATGGTGATATCAATAGGTGTTGAATATATATCATGAGCATAGCGGCATTAGATGACAAACATTTTAAATGAAGAAAAAAAGTTGTGATTAAATTCCAGAACGTTCTTTTAAGGTATTCCAGAATTACTGTTGAGGCCAACATGTGAAGAAAATTAAACTCTAAGTTTTTACTGGAGAAATATTTAATTAATTTGACGAAAAAATGTTTTGATATTAAAACTGCAAAAATACTGCCTTTAACTCGTGTTATCTACACTCCCAACCCAGTACTCATTCAATTCTACTGTCCTGAGGTAGTGTCACCATTACTGTTGCATCTATCCCCGTAATTACTATAGCTTTTTTTATGAGCACATACTAGTATTCTTGTATCTTGTCTTGTTTCATAGAAAATACAAATATTCTTTTTGAGGTCAATCTGTTTACTTTTTTATTATTTTACAATATTAATTTACTATATTAATATGAGAAAAGGCCTGAAAAGTACCGAGATTAAACTATCTTTTAATCGTGATTGAGGCGAAACTTGGAAGTAGAGGTGATCTGATTAGTAGAGTTCATTAGAGAGAGTTGTTCTATAGGTGTGTTAGAGACCTGCTATGGAGAAGAGAAGTGCCCTTGAAGTGTAAGGATGTACTGCATAGGATGTACTTAGTACCCATTGTCACATATGCAGAAGAGACATGGAGAATGCATGTAAGAGAGCCTAGGAAAGTGGAGGCTGTGGGAATGAAGTTTTGGAGGAGGATGTTAGCTGTCACGTGGAGAAACAAGATTAGGAATTAAGTCATCCAGGTAAGAGTGGGAGTACATGAGATAGTATAGGAAGCAAGGTTGATATAATATGGGCATGTAATGATGATGGAGAAGGAGAGAACTCCAAAGATAATCATGGAGATTAAGTATGTAGGAAAAAGACCACGAGATAGGCTAACTGAGAGGAGCAAATAACATAAAGTGTGCAAGTGAGAGGAGAAGAATAAAAGCGATCAATGTAAGAAGAATGGTGGAAGGATAGTGGAAGATGGAGGCATTTTACTAAATTGATCGGGCCACAGGCTGTAAAGAGTTGATGATGATTATGATGATAATGATGATTATATTATTAATGCTACTTTAGAGGTGTTTATATTATCTATCAAAGGCGACAGTTATATATCTTGTGACAAAGATAACATTGTTTTAGTGTATGTAACTGCCAGAAATTTTATTTCTAGCGGAATTTGATATTATTTTATACTATATTATTACTACTATTATTACTACTATTTTTATAGGTATTAATATTGTTTATTGAAAGTTACAGGTATAGCAGATCACATTACTTGTGGTACGAATATATTAAAATGGTTTTAACTGTCAAAAAAGGTTTCTTCCTATATGAAACTGATATTGCTTTCACATACTATTAATATTATTTTATAGGCATTATTATTATTAATACTATTATTATTTATCAAAAGTGGCAGCTACAAATCACTTGACTTGAAGCATTAATAAATAAAGATGATTTTAGTAAATTATACAACCATTAAAATGTTATTTATATCCAAATATTATACAATTTTTATATGTTACTAATATAATTTTTTAAATATTAATGTTATTCATCAAACGTGACAGCTATAAATCACACGTTTTGACGTATAGATACATGAATATTGTTTTAGCAAAATATATCATTTATTCAAAATATATCGTTTTATTTGAAACTATGTTTTATTGGACCAGAGTATCCAAAAACATAAAAAGTAGGGGAGGAAGAAAAATTCTAACTATAATAAAAGCAAAAGCAAAGTGTAAGGTGAGAGAAAAATGGATGTTGGAAAAAGAGAGAAAAGAAAGAAGTGGAAAAGGGTTCAGGGGTCGGGAAATGACCAACAAAAAAATTTGGCCGGTACTCGAGCTTCCGGTCAAGACATGTAGAGAGCACTATTGACCTCTTGAGAGAATTCTAAGGTTCAGGAAGAAATGGGAGGGCATGGAATACTTATTGTATTATAACCATAAAACTCTGAGTAATGGACTAGTAAGTATTTCCTGTAACCCAGGAGCGATGAGCTGCTTTGCAGACTTCTTAAAATTCTGCGTTATTTTTTATTTTTAAATAGCTGTAGATTATTTCTTAAAATATGGCTCACACAGAAATTGAGATGGAAGATACTATCAAATTTTCAAAGAAAGAGCCTTAAGGATCTGACATCTCTACTTAGTAACTTTATTTATTTTCACGTATTAATATGTCATGTCATGTAATCTGCATCTGTCACTTTTGATAGATTATCATTATTTATAAAATAACACTAAAATATAATAAATTGTTACTAAAGTTGACACCCAAAAAATAAGTATTTAGTTTCTAGAAGTTTCTTTCTCCAAAAATTTGACTTTATCAATTATGTCCCTAACGTATTAAAAATATTAATTTTTTATTTTTATAATTTTAAAATATTCGACAGCGTAATTTAACCTTTTATTGTGTTTATGTATTACTACCCGTCCGAGCATCCCTGAATTTTCGCTAATGGGTTAGTTTTGGACGAGAGAGTTAGTGTATAGAATAAATGTGCCCAAATTCACGTAAAGACATAGGGGGAAAACTATTGAGAAAAAAACTCCCTCAGTTAACCCAACTGGAATCTGAGCCTAAACCTCCAGCAATTTTTAACATCAAGCCATGTGATCACTGATGCGAGCTACAATAACTCTCGCATTAGATTAGATTGCCGATGACGGGGAGATCGATGTTTGAATCTCGGTCGGGTGAACTTAGGGTGTTTTTCCCTAAATTAGTTCCCTGTCTCTCTCTCTCTTTACGCAAATGCGGGTATACTTCCTATAAATATAACTGATCTAATCCCTAAAACCATTAGCGTAGTTAGTACATAAGTGTATAACCCAAACGGGTAGTAAGACGTAGCGCTAAAAAAAATCTATATTAACCATTTTAATTTGATTTTTATGTTACATTGGTATAATAATAATGAATTTGGAGAAACAAGCAAAATACACCTGACAAATTTGGAAATAAATTATTATAAATATAGATTTTTAAGCCTTTTGTTTCAATTAGGATACTATTTGCTGCATGTCCAATACAAGATCATAAGCAAAGCATACAAAGTAAGGGAAGCTCAAAAGACCGTTACTGCGTTAAATTGCCATTCTCAAAATGATATTTTGACAATCTGCTCAAATTAAAATGATTGAAAGTGTATTAATAATAAACGGTCGTTGTTTTATTGACTTTTAAGTAAAAAAACATGCCAGTATAAAACAACAAAAAATAAAGTTTTTCAACCAAATATTTTATCTCAGTGTTATCTACTTAAAAGAAAAATGTAATACATATTTTTTTTAAATAAACACCACTATACTATATCTATGTGTAATTTTTATTATTTTTTAATCTAATAATACGCATTCGATTCAATTTTAAAATAAAGTTAATCTACATTAACACGGCTTAATTCGTCAATAAAAAATTTATGTCATTCATAACGATTGTAGACTTTCATAATTAGCTTTTATTTTTAGACAAAATATCGGATTATTATGGGCGTAATTCCTTTTGTAGCTTGTTTTAAATAGCGAGGTCAGGTGGAAGTATTAAACAATTATTGTTAGATAAAATTAAAACGTTAATACATAAAAGTGTACAAAACAATATTTCCTTGTATACTCATAGGATTTAATTTTTTAACTAAGCTTTAATTAGTAGTTATAGGGGGTGTATAGAAGAAAATGCATCCTCATTAGGTTGACGAGAGAGTAGATAAAACATGGTGAAAACAACAATTATAGTTAATTTACGACATTAGTTTACTTGGATGACAGCTCAAAATGTTACTAGAAGTAGTCCCTAATATATCACTACGCCAACAGCTGACATCTATCACTTTGGATAACTGTAATGAAAACAGATGGTAATATATGAATGTGATAGTTAACCACAGTAATTTTGGCCAATATTATTTATATATTTATTCGAGGTCAGGCTCAAAGCTTATTTTTTGTTTCATTCCACTTAAAAAATTAATATTCAGACCACTTTCACAAAAACTTCTAACGAACATAGCTTCAAAATGGCGACCGATGAATTTAAACCATGTGGTTGGATATGACGGTAAACATGTTTTTTACAATGATTCACCCACGTAGTTGATGAAAATATTTTACTCAGTTAAATATTTTGAAATACGATAAAATAACAGTAAAATCATTTATTATATATAACAAAGATAACAAGTATTTTCTCTTTTCCAAGTAAATACGATGCCTGTATTAAAAGGTATTGATGTATGCACTATATTACACAAAATCAATAACGTTCCAAAATGAATAATAAATACTTTTAATTATGTTTAAAATATTGTTTCGAATTGGATAGAAAGAAATGATTAAAAGTAATGAAATAGTATGAGAAAACTTAAGTTTGTGTTATTTTAAATGTAAAATATAACAGGTAATCAAAAAACTTAACATTTATAACAAAACGGTGATCTTTTATAAGTGTTGGCAACCCAAAACCAAAACATATGACTTTTGAACTATCATCCAGGTCAAAACCTCATGAACGGACTATAGTATGAATAATTCCCTAATACTCATCTCTAGAAACCCAAATCCCATCTGGCCTTTTAAGCCAACCAAACGCAATGTAAGTCTAACGATTTAGACTGCGCAGCCTTAAATGCTTATTATTTTTATTCATCTAAAGATAAAATATTGAAATATTTGATCTTAAGATTATAATGAATCTTTTTACGTTTTATGTATCCTCGAACCCAAAAAAGTGGATTTTACAATTCTGTCTGTCCCTAACCACAAATCTATCAATTTAGTTCAAACTTGGTATTTAGATGTTTTATGGTCTCGGCACAACTTTTAGATTGTTACCTTAACCCTTAATTTACATATTTATTTTAAAAAATAAATTAATTTAAGGGAGGTTTACTTTTGACTGATTTGAGAAACTTTGTAATATTTCAAAAATAGCCCTTAAGATTCAGTTCAAAATGGCTACATTGGAATTAGTTTTAATGCTAAATAAGAATATGTATTAATATTGTTTTTAATTCAAGTAATTTGAGGGTAATTTCCATAAAACTGATTTTTAAATATTTGAATTTTTTTTAAATGATATAAACAATTTTGTTTGGAACTAATATTTGAAGAGTGTTTACTTTGATTAACAAGATGATATGCTTGTTTTTTTTTTAAGAAAAACATTCTTGAGGTTAGTTTTATAAAAATGTATTTTTGAAAATTTTGTTCCAAGAAATAATTTACTACGCGTAGAAAGTTTGTACGATTGTTTCGTACCATTTATTTTATCTAGTGTTTCTTACTATACGTTTGTTATTTCTGAATTTTAACCACCCTGATGGGGTGAGAACGAGGAAGGTATGGTTAACAGTATTTGCGAGAAGAGAGAGTGCGAAGCCATATAGGAAATATTTCCTCCAGCACATACCGCTGGCATTCCAACCCTGACCTCCCCGTCACCGGCAAACGAGACTAGATGAGCCATGTACTCACCGATGCGGCCCGTTTCAATTAAATTGTTACCCAATTTGCACGTATATTATTTTGATTCTATCAACGATGTATAGTAAGGATCAAAACATGACTGGCACGTCAACATTTGACCCCTCAACAAGTATATGACAAGAGTGCTGTATGAATTGAAGTAATCATTAACAAAATGTATTGAATGAATGTGGACAAAGCTGGTCAAAGTACGTCAGGTGTATCCAGGTATATTATTCGTGTTTGGAGAAGAGGAAGGAAGGTTACTTCAGTGGCTCATGGTGAGGTCCCCCAAAATGAAAGTAAGTCTACAGTGGCTCGTGGTGAGGTCCCCCAAAATGAAAGTAAGTCTACAGTGGCTCGTGGTGAGGTCCTCCAAAATGAAAGTAAGTCTACAGTGGCTCATGGTGAGGTCCTCCAAAATGAAAGTAAGTCTACAGTGGCTCGTGGTGAGGTCCTCCAAAATGAAAGTAAGTCTACAGTGGCTCGTGGTGAGGTCCTCCAAAATGAAAGTAAGTCTACAGTGGCTCATGGTGAGGTCCCCCAAAATGAAAGTAAGTCTACAGTGGCTCATGGTGAGGTCCTCCAAAATGAAAGTAAGTCTACAGTGGCTCATGGTGAGGTCCTCCAAAATGAAAGTAAGTCTACAGTGGCTTACGGTGAGGTCCCCCAAAAGGAAGTGAAGGTTACAATGGTCCCCAAAAAGGAAAGGAGGGCTACAGTGGCTCATGGTGAGGTTCTCAAAATGAAAGTACGTCTACAATGGCTCGTGGTGAGGTCCCCCAAAAGGAATTGAAGGCCACAATGGTCCCCAAAAAGGAAAGGAGGGCTACAGTGGCTTATGGTGAAGTACTAAAATTAAAGGAAGGTTATAGTGGCCCATGGCGAGGTCCCCCAAAAGGAAGTGAAGGCCACAATGGTCCCCAAAAAGGAAAGGAGGGCTACAGTGACCCATGGTGAGGTACCCAAAATGAAAGTAAGTCTACAGTGAATCATGGTGAAGTCTCCAAAAGGATAGACAGAAAGTAAATCTCGTGAAGGTGAATGCATAGCTCTCTCAAAAGAAAACGGTATTTCATCAAAAGTAGATAAATATTGGTTCGTGTTAAATCTTAGAAGAATCTTTTGTACTGTCTTATAATTTTATTTTATATGAGGTTAGAGATTTATTTTGGTCAATGAAGAAACCAAGAATGTAATTTGTTTTAAATACATCTATAAATAGCTATATTATTTTAGCTATGTGTAGATGTAGAAAATCCTAAAAAAACAACATCATTATGCCTTTTATTTTGGCAACGTTGAGATTGGAAATTTTAAAAAATCCAATCATTAAATCTGTTGGTTTCGATGGTGCGGTTAAATTACAGATTATCCTAGTCTTTGATGGTCTTGTTTTGACATCATCTGATTATTCAAAGTTATTCATTTTTCTCTGATAGCTACTCTCAGTAAAATACTTTCACAACGAGTTTGATCAAATACTCGCTCACTACAAAAAAAAAAGTCACGCAAATTTCCAAAAATAATGTAAAAGCTAACATTATGTGATATTAATAGAAACAGTGTTTCATTGTGTTGGTAAAAAAATATATGAAATTGCTTAATCAGTTTGACCAACGTTCTGAAAAATATCGTGGTTTGCCAAAATATTTTTGCTTTAATTGTGTTAAAATGTAAATTTTATTTCAAGTACTGCCCAGTTTAAAGCGCTATCAGTGTTTTAAAACGTCAATATTTTATAAATGAGAACTATTTATCAAGCATTAACTTTATATTTTCACTCTCGTTATCTAAAAATCTGATAAAACATATATGTTTGAATTCTTTTGATGACTTTTGGAGGACGTTGAAAAAGTTTCAATGACTTTCAATAAAAAGTAGAGCGAGAAACTTTGGGATCAGTATGGCTCTAATTAAATTTCGTCACGTTAGCAAGTTTATTTCATTGAAATCAAAGCGCTTTATTTGTCTCTTAGAAAAGTCCTTTATACTTTAAACTTTTTGACAGCTTCGTGTGAAGGTACAGACTGAATCATTTGTGTTCGTTAACGAACTTTAAAATTAATAATCAAAAAATAAGTCTATAGACGTCAAGAAGTTTAATTTTGACCTATAGTAAAATAAATTAATGACATTTCAAACTAAATTTCATAGTTCAATTCAAACCAAACTTAACTAACCATATTCGTTAGAATAAAACTTTGAAATTTCGTGTAAAATTACAATTCATTGAGTATGTTAATTATATTTTACAATTCCCTTTTAGATGTACTTTTTTACTTTGTCTATTTATAAAATTGATATAGCTATAAAACTATTTGATTTTTAACTCCGGTACCTATTGCAAACTACTTAAATAATGCTTAAAATAGTACTCATTCATGTAATAAAATTAATATGAAAACTATTCTAGCGAAATATTTTCTAATACCACTGAAATTATTTTATGTTTGAAAAAAAGTACAAAAAATGAAATAAAAAATATAATATTTGTCTAAGAGTTGTAATAATGTATTTAAATAATGTTTAAATTATATTTACTATTTTAAAGTACTAAACAAAAAGTTTAAAAAAACAAATGTCTGACACCTTAGACCACCAGTAGGTAGCGTGTGTGATTAATGAGCTAAGGATCCCATGTTTGGTTCCTAGCATGGCCGAAATATGTATTTATAGTGAAATGTAGGGTTTCCCCTATCACGGTAATGATAGCACCTGGCGGGGTAGGAGGGGGTGGGGGTGGTCTAGATTTAAGTCATGTGCTGAAATGATCAGTCTGTTCAGAAAGGGTACGCTAAACACCTCAATTTTTTTTAAATACAAAATGGGTATTTTCTTAATATTATTATTTGTATTTTTTTAAGTTAAGAACTTCTCTCTATAAGGAGGTAAAAAAAACTTGTTTAATGTAGATCATCAAGAAAGCGCCAAAAAATTGTAGATATACCAAATTATTATGTTTAAGTCAAAACGGTACAGCTAAATTTTCATATGAAGTGTCTATTAGAAAATAGAAGCTTTTTTTGTTGTTGTCAGAATTGGTAGCATTTGACTATTTTATTATTGTAATTTTAAAGTTATTGATAATATTTATCCAAAGTGACTGATTCACCTTACATGAATTGAAGTATGAACACGTAAAAGTAGATTGAATAACTTTTCTAGCGGTCAGATTAAGTTTTTACTGTGAAAATCGGACTGTTTAAAATATTAATTCAAATAAAAGTGTATATTTTGCTTAGTTCCATTAAATACTTATATTTACCACCAATTATTTGTGTAAAATTATTCCCATCTGATTAAATAAGTATACCTAATCCGTTACTAAACAAATTAAATGGTTAATATAATATTGTCTAAGGTCACTGAGCCGTTCACAACTAAAAGATAAATAAATATCAGTTGAAAGATGAATTCAAAATAAAGAATAGATTCCCATGTACTGTACAGTGTACATGTGTAATTTATCAATAAATACTTGACTTAAATAAGCCAAGTTGATGCAAAAGATATCGTTAGTGACACGTACTCTTGATGAAGAAATAAGCTGGCAAGAATCTAGAAACACCCACGTAGGTGTTTGAAAGGTTATATAAGCCTCTAACTATTCCTAAAGTGTCATCAAACCCTAAACGCAACCCTTTGATTAACGACCGTCCCAACTATAATATACCACTGTTGATTTGATGTCGGAAGTAATCCTAGATGCAACACGACTTGTAATGGAAGATTGAGTAAACCGGGAATATTTGTGTTACCAACTTATTAATGTGAAATATGGACAGGTTCTGAAAGGGGCAAAAACAAATTGGTTTTTATAGAGCTTAATTTTTTTTTAAAGTTGAAACTGAGGAGATAAGTTCTTTGAACGTGGACTGGAAACTCTTTTGAATTTTACTACATACAAAATAGGTATTAAATAACAATTAAAAGGACTCGCAGTGATTGATGAGTGTTATTGGGCGTTACACGCATTCGTATCTCACACGTTTACCGTTGATGAAGTCAGGGTTCGAATCCTGACCACGTGTATAGAAGTGGTACTTCCTAAGGTTTTCCCTCTCTCCCTTCTAACCAGTGTAGATACACCTCCTCTAAATTATATTTTCCTAATCCTTATTCCACTAGTGTAGATAATTCAGATGGTGAGTAAGTAAGAGACGGAGCATACACATAAACGACTGTTGAGTTTACATCATTTGTCAAAATTGACACCATCTTTCAAAAAGAAGATTTAGACCAAAACTTTGATTTAAAAATGAAAAGGAATATCTCTACAGCCTGACTTTCATACTGTTTGTGTGAAAACCGAGTTTTATCCAAATTAATTGAGAATTAATTATTTTACAAATATTTGACAACGTTTAGAAATATTACAATTTTTAAAAGAGCAATCAGATGCTTTTTCGTGTTACGAATTGAGCTCCAAAGATTATTTTTCAAAATGTTTTGAACATTTTACTCAGTTAATACGGCTCTTGACCCTAAACACGTCGTATACAAATTATTGTGTAGAGAAATGTGTTTCCTGTATCAATTTTTTGAAAATGTCATGAAATCTTATTAAATAATTAATATATTTAAAAAAACCTGTATACACCCTCAGACTTATATTTAAGGTATTAAAGTACGAGTGTAAGAAACAAAAGTCAAGGGCAGTTTTTATAACAAAACATTTTTATAGTCGAAATAAATCAAATATTTCTCCAGTAGGGACAGATAAAGTTTAATTTTCTTCATATGGTGACCTCAACCATCTGTCAAGGGTGTCCTGGAATTTATTGACAACTTTTTCTCATAATTAAAAAAGTTTCTCATCTAATTCCGTTATGTTCATGACCAATATTTAACGACAGCTAAGGTCATCAAGTGAAGAAAATTAAACTCTATTTTACTACTGGAGAATTATTTTATTTTTATTTTTAGCCAAAAAAAGTTTTGCTATAAAAATTGCAAAAAATACTGAACTTATCTCGCGTTCCATACCCTCTCACCTTAGTTTTCACACAATAAATTAACTGTACGTCCGCAATATGTTAGTCGATTAAAATTTCATGTCAACGCTACGGTGAATATAGTTAGGGAAGTGTTTTAGCAAATTTATTAATTTAGAAGAGTGGTAACTAACTTCACAGTCTAGTACCTGACTAATTGGTCGGGTCAAGTTGGTGTTCCGTTTGGGAGAGTATTAGGGGGATTGGGGGGTGAAGGGGGGAGAGGGTATAAGGAGGGTAGATAGTTATTATTATTATTATTATTATTATTATTATTATTATTATTATTATTATTATTATTATTATTATTATTATTAGCACCGCGTCTTACTACCCGTTTGGGTTATACGCACTAACGCTAATGTGCAATGGTAGGGTGATTGTGAGATGAAATGGAGGACCTACAGTTTAAAGTGGAATCCGAACCACGGTGGAGACCTGGCATTCCTCACATTCACAAGTTGTGATTGATACACATCTTGTCAGAGGTGAAGGAAGGGTTTGGAAGGTAGATAGTTAAATTAGGTTCGTTTGTTAGACAACTGTCCTAATTCCACCGGCCAAAATAATATTGCTCCGTCGTACCATTAACTAACCAGTATAATAATGAAGTCACCCCAGTAGTTCATAATTCTTAAAATGTTTGAGATTGTTGAGAGATAAAGAGAATTAATCGAGATCATATTATTAATTTTATAGTGAATTGTACTGTACATGTATGCACGAAGAGTAAAACTGTCCTACATTATGTCTTACCAAAACCTTAATTTTAATGACAATTTGAGGTAGTTAAAATATATTAATTACCTTCAAGTATAGGGGTTGTTTCCCCTTAAATTATAATTCTAAATAAACAACTTGTTGCGTCCTATTTGATAAGACGTTTTCGCTATCACCACTAGAGTAGAGTGCAGCTACTTCGGCACTGTAAAAAAGAAACGGGGCTGGTCGATAATTCTGTGTGTCGTGAAGTAAAGCAAAACAGAAGTGTATCTAGTTCAATAAATAAATCAACAAAAACACAACTTATGTATACAAAATCAAGTTTAGTATAATATTTTTTGTACAATTCACTCCAAAAATAAGGCTATATTTAATGCTATTAAATCATTTACTTCCATAAGAAAATAGTATTTTCTGGGAAGCAAAAATTAAACTGTAAAACTATTCACCTTTGCCCTTTCTTTGGCTTAGCTTCAATCTGGGGCTTTGCGAGGAAAGATGGTAAGAACCCTTTTCAAGAATTAAGAGCTCATTAATATGCATTGTCAGCTGCTGATCGATAAATTGCTGTCCATAAATTAGCGGGAAAATAGAAGACTAACTAGCCACTCATTACTTTCACAGGAAATTTATTTTTGGAGGGTATTATACTTCTTTGTGTTGATATTTCTTTAGTTTTTTATTTTTAATGAGAATATAATATATATTTTGTAATATTAACAAAATGTAAGCCTATGTAATTTTTCTTAAAGTCCTTGTTTGATGTTTTTAAACACGTTTTATAGTTGTTTACTTACTTTATAAAAAAAATTCATAAGACCAAAGTAATTTTATTTTTTGAATGTATTACCAATATTCTTTATATAATTATGTTCTTGATTATTTTTCTCATAAATTTAGTGTTGGACACGATAGCTATTCCTCTTAGTTTATAAAAATATGAATATAAATAAGGAAATATTGTTGTATTAAACTCAGCCATACGAGAAAACATTTATTATAAATGAAACTTTAACCTCCACAACCCTACGTTAGATAGAAAATATATCCTAAGACTAGAAAATGCTGTTTTTGTACATTTATTTTTAAATTTATTTATTAAATACAAGCCTACATCAGTTCATGACCTAAAATACAAGGGTGACATTTTAGTGGGTCTACTTAATTCGGTGGATAAAATTTTAATGGAATAGTGATGTAGGTAGGCCATCACTAAATAACCAACGAAGTAACCATTACGAAATAAATTACGTGCATTCATAATGTAATTGTTTAAAACCTTGTCCAAGAAATAATTCCAGATTGAAGGTAAGTTTAATTGGAAGATGGTAGATTTTTTTCGACCCTTTGTTCTTATTGATTTAACAGTATTGTTGGCTAAGTCTAGGAGAAAGCTGGGAGAGTATACTAAATTTAAACAAACCTAGAAGAATTTGCATTAACCCGTTTCAGTGGACGAATGGTCTAAGGCGACACACTCGTGTTATACTGGCCTGATAACGTGGAGATCGGGTTTTGAATCCTGGTTGGGTCTACTGAGGGTGGTTTTTCCTAAATAGTTTCCCACTCTCCTTTCCCGTAAATGCGGATAAATTATTTATAAAATACTTCCTTACTCATTGCTACCACATTAGATTAATTATCATATATGCCTGTAACCTAAACAGGTAGTAGGACGCGGGGATAAAATACGAATTGCAGTTCAAGCCCCTCAAAGATTGATGACAGTGACCTTCGATATGAATACTTTTGTTCCTTATGGTTGGACAACATTGTCAGGGCAGTTGAGGAGAAAAATGGGGATAGTACACGAAGTAAGCAACAATCTAATGAATAATTTGCAGACTCGAGGTCACCCTCCCAAAACTCGATGAAAGTGACACTCGATGAAGATGTAAACAACCCCTCCATGGTAAACATAGCGATTAGTACTCACTTATGTTGGTTGGTGTGTTTCAGGCAAGATTGAATCACCGCAAAGAGTCATGTGTGATGGCTGGTAGTGTTTGTACCACTCCAGACTCCAGACTAGGAGGCGACGCCTGTCCAGGGGACGACATTAGAGAGGACAAATCTTACCCTTTCGCTCTGGTACTTCGTCTCAGAGTCTTACAAGTGAGTCACATTTGTCTTAGTAGCCCGTTAACCCAAGGTTCATTTCAACATCTACTTTCAACGACTTTTAAAGTAAAAATACGTCTAGCAATAATAACAGACAATATATTGGTTTTAAAAAAGTCTACAACAGTTAAGTATCTCAGTAATGTTCCTGAAACTCTAAATAGAACAAAAAAACATTCAAGTTGTTCATTTAATTATTTAAATGCGTATACCATAGATAGGTACTTAGATGCGCTAGTGGAAGAAATAATTAAATGTCTAGCAACATAATTGGTTTAATTTGGAAAGTTTATACTTCCATCGTGCTTCTGATAAGAATGATAAGGATTAATTTAAGGAAATGTACCAAAACTAACCAAGGAATGGATTATAAACTATTAAGTGCAACCCGTATTATTGGATATATGGTATAACCCAATGGTATTCAACCTGGGGTACGCGAAGACATCTTAGGGGGCAAGTAAAGTTTTATATATATATATAAATATATGTATGTCATTATAAACAGTAAATAATCAGGTTCATCAGGTTAGCCACATGAGATTCGGACGTAAAGACACGTGATCTGGGAGCGCGTTTTTTTTCTAGAACCCCAACTTACTACCCATTCGGGTTGTACGCTAATGTACTAATTACGCTATTGTATTAGGGATAAGAAAGGCTGAATTTAGAGAAAATGTACCAAAATTGGCATGAAGGGAGAGTTGAAAGCCATTCAGATAAAACACCCGACTGGGATTCAAACCACGGCCTCATCATCAGAAGTCTAGTGTATAGAGAGAGTGATGCCTTAGACCATAAGACCACCGAAGTGGGTAAGTTTTGTTTCAGATGTAACAGAATATGTATAGCATACATTTCGCACCAATAACTTTGAAGTTACAAAGTTGAATATGAATAATTATACCTGTGAGCACACGAATAAAAAAGTTTGAATGCCACTGGTATAAACCAACATTCACTTGTTAGATTGTATTACCCGTGATAGAGGGATCGGGGCTCAAATACCTGTCGGGTGTACTAAGGTTGGATCTTACTAAATGGTTTCTTAATTCAACTCCACGAAAATGCGGGTAATTTATTCTAGAATTATACCTTTCTCATTTATACACTATTATCATAATTTATATAACTATGCGTAGAGCCCAAACAGACACTAAGACGTGCAAAAAAATGTTTTTTTAATTTTCCCATATTAAAGTGGGGATGTTTGGAACGTGAGCTAAAGGCAGTGTTTTCGCAGATTGTGTCTAACAAAACTTTTTTTGGAGAAAATAAATAAAATATTGCTCCAATAAAAACATCTAGTTTAAGTTTATTCACACGATGACACTAACAGTTGTTGAATATCTGTCATAATAGCGGCATTAAATGACTATATAAAAGAAGAGAAAAAGCTGTCATTAAATTCCTGGACACCATTGACGGATATTCAAGAACTGTTGAGATCACTCACTATGTGAAGAAAATTTAACTTAATGTTTGTACTGGAGCAATATTTGATTTATTTTGACCAAAAAAAAAGTGTTGACATAAGAAAGGCAAATACACTGTCCCTTTTCTTACACTCCCACCTTAAACCTGGATTTGATAAGCTATAAATAAACCCCCTAAAATACATCCAACTTTGTTCGTATTTCTATAGTGTAACGTTTGTTGGTAAATACATAAAATAGTAGTTATTCATATATAGAATTAATATATATTGCAAGTTTTTAAAGTGCTGACAGCATATTGGTTTTTATTTGTAGGTAAATCTATTGCTCACAATTTTGGTAGTAATTTTGGTAATTTTATCTAATATTTGGTCATATTGAAATTTAAGATAATTTCAATATGAAATGCTCAACACTTGTATATTTGTGAGCATCAATAAAAATAAAAAATATTAAAAATCTAGGTTTAAAACTCCTTTTTATTTTCACTACATTTTTGTTTTGCTCGATAGTAAAAAGAGAAAACATTCACAGATAAAACTTTCCAAATATTATTACATGTGAATAAAAAACGACACACAATAAACCTTGGGGAGCTTGGAATCTTTCGGGTTGAAAAAAAAAGTATTATAATATAAAAATCTCTTTATCTAAAAGTTTTTATTTATTTATATTACTTCCCAAATATTGAGATTTGTTTACAAAAGAAACCATTCTGACCGTCTAGCTAAAAGCCTCCCTAGCTACTTTCTCCCAACAGTACCATAAAAAGTAACCCGGTTTCGCCGGGCGTGATCTCGTTTCCATGCTCCTCCCCACTTCCCCCCCTGCCCCCCTACCCCCCTCCCCCCCCACAGGATGTCGGGTAAATGGCCGTNCCACTTCCCCCCCTGCCCCCCTCCCCCCCTCCCCCCCCACAGGATGTCGGGTAAATGGCCGTAACGTTAGGGGGGTATGTTATCAGCATCTTTCTTGGCGATGTTCGTGTTTATAGATGGTGTTTATAATTAGGACGCAAATGTTGATAAAGCTCAATTTTCATGGTAAGCTTCTTTTAGAAAATATTATTAGCACCGCGTCTTACTACCTGTTCAGGTTATACGCACTTACGCTAATGTGTAATGTTAGGGTTATTGTTAGATGAAATGGAGGAGACCTACAGTTTAACGTGTGATCCGAACCACGTTGTAGAGCTGGCATTCCACACATCCACAAGCTGTGATTAATACACATCTTGTCAGAGGTGAAGGAAGGTTTCGGCAATCAGATAGATCTGTGCTGGGACCGAGGATTGAACCCCGGACCCCAGCACAGGAGTATGACACCTTACCCCTAGACCAACAGGTCCCCTTTATTTAGTGTTATTTCATAGGTATTTATATTTTTTATCAAATGTGACAGCCCCAAAATAGATGTAGTAACTTTTCTAGCTGTCAGATAAGTTTCTTCCTATTAAAATTAGACTGTAATAGATAATGGTACACATGTATAAGTCCCTGACGTGGTAAATATCGTTGAGAGGTAGGTGGTGGCTATAATGATGGAATAGTTGTTGTTAGTAGAATAGATAATGATACACATGTTTAAGCCTTAGAAACTTTAGAGATTTTATAGGTAGGTATTTTGCTTCAGCTGATAACCAATCACCTCTTAATGCCCTTGATTATAATTCTAGACTGCTCAAATTTAAATACTCACGTGTTGCGTGCGATAACAGGCAGGGCTACTTTTTAGTGCTATCACTTTTTTTAAACCCACATCCTTGTTTCCCTTTCCAAAATTTTGGTTTAGAACATAATCGAATTAGACTGGCTTGCTAGTGACGGGGAGATCGGGGCTCAAATCTAGATCGGGTTTACTAAGGGTGGAATTTCCTAAATAGTTACCCACGTAAATGCGGGTAGATTATTTCTAAAGTGCTTCCTTCCTCGTCCCTACACTATTAGAGTAATTATCATATGTGCGTATAACCTGAACAGCTAGTAGGACAAGATGATAGCATAATCGAATTCATAGCTATATTATTCCTTTAAAAAATGTGCTAATTCTTTATGTCAATTTTTCAACTGTGAATTTTAACTCCTTTCGTGACTATTGACACACAAGGCCTAATCATCCCAAAGATCTTTATTTTTATTTATGAATATTTTTTGATTCTGTAACATAAATAGTTTATATCTTATATAATACACACTTGTGGTTGTATAGGGCATCCATAGTAGGAGAGGTGGTTTCTGACAGTTACGAAAGGTTACCACATTCACTAAACCATACGATTTGATTTGGGTATTCAAAATATTCACACAAACGAACTATTTGTTTAAAATTACTAACCGTTTATACATTAATAAAACATGAACTTGAAGAAATAACCGTTCGGATGTTTCCTTTTTTTGTGTAAGCGACGTCAATATGGTTCAGTTAAAAATGCTTTTCAAACGAGAACTTCTAAAATGTGGCGTGCTCTTCTGAAATCAAGACGAACCAACCGAGACAAGAGCGGTTGATGACGTCACAAAAACCGTCAAAGTAATTGTGTTCTTAAGCTGTTTACAAATTAAAACGTTTTATTTTGAAACTGTATTTTGTACAGCTCACTCTCTAAGTTTTTTATTTTGGTGGACAATTATAGCGAGACACAACTGTAAATATAATAATTTATAGTTGATTGTTTCATATATTATAATATCTCTTGTTGCCACACTAGCAAAACAAAAAACATACAGTGTTACTAATATATTTGGTTCTTGCAATAACTGATTAAAACTCCAATTATACAGTAATCCTTAGGGAATTATTATTAGACTCGTTTGACAACACTTATTATTAATAATATAGTATTAGTAATCAAATAATAATTATTTTCTAATAGGTTAACGTTAATCAATTTCAGTCATTGTTTGCAATAAAGACAGCTGTCAGACAGCACCCTTCCAACCTCTGTGGATGATATTTGTCAAAATATAAAATTATGTTTTGTTTTTCATTCCAACCCCCTTATTCCCCTACCCACACTCACCCATCACCCACTCGGTAATTTGTAAAGTGTATATTTATAATAAGAGCCTGTTGTTTCTCTACGATAGGGAAATAAGTTACAAACTTTTTTTGTTCAAATTGAAAGTAAACCACTTTTTTTTCTACCGAGCACTTTTTTACAGGGATGTAATTTATTTTGTGTGCTCCATGTCTTACTATCTGTCCGAACTACCCACATATTTACACTAATGGGGTAAGAATCAGTGAGATCGAATTTAGAGGAAATACACCCTCATTTGCATGGAGGGAGATCGGGAAACCATTTTAGGGGGAGCCATCCCAATGTACCCGAGCTCTATCATCACAGGCTGAACAGATAGTAATGGGTTCATTCATGCATGATGTATAGCGTAAAATGCACTATTTATATAAAAAATACAACGGCTCATAATTAAACATAGGCGTAGTGGTTAAAATCTTATTCAAATATTTTTTTTAATGTTGGTATAACCTCTTTGCTTTCATTTCTCTGGACTGGTGGCTATGTTATCTAAACTGTCAGATTCTAAATATACTAGATTGAGGCTTGAATTAACTCGGACGAACTTTGGTGATTTTTAACATGATGTGATTTTCCCATTTCTTCTCCATTTTAGTGAGGATGCACCTATTATTGACTTAAATATTGTTGCTCATATTCTGTAACATTTCTGAACTAGGGTTTGATATGGTGATCCTTAGAAAGGTGAAAAATGCTTTACCACTTTCAAGCCCTACACACTCTTACCATAATCTTATGTTTTAAGCTATGTCAATTTATAAATAATTTATTTCAGCAGTAATCAACTCTAATATGAAATGCTTTATATATTTAAGAAACTACTTAATTTCTCTTACTTAATTACTTACTTACTTACTTACTTACTTACTTACTCTATAGTATTAGTAGCTATAAAGTTCATTGCTACACTTACAAAATTGATCCACCTATCCTTATCTTGAACTAATTCCATCCAGTCCACCTCACTACATTTAATCTCTTTCAGGTATATTCTAATGTTATCCTCCCATCTGAGTCTAGGTCTTCCCAATGGTCTCTTTCCATTGGGTTTGCCAGTCAATACCCTGAACACGGTTCTAGATTCTTCCATTCGTGCAGAATGTCTTGCCCATTGTAGCCTGCGAGATATATTCATCCTAACAACTTCTTGTGATGAGTACAGGAAAAATAGTTTATCGTTTTGTAACCTCCTCCACTCTCTAGTATCTTCATACCTTTTTGGATCCAATATCTACCTAAGCGCAATGTTTTCGAACAACTTAAATTTGTTTTAGTCATGTAAGGTAAGAGGCCACGTTTCAAACCCATAGAAAACATAGTAAAACTATTTTTTTGTGTGTATATTCTGAGTTTTACATTCTTTGACACTTCCATTTAAACTGAAAGACACCAATCATACCTTGACGGATTATATTACGGAGTAGCTTATAATACAAGGTCAAAGCGTAATCTATCAATGTAAGACTGTTGCTACCTTTCAGAGTGAACGAATCAGACATCGAGACTTTTTTTTATCTCACTTCATAAGTTTAAAGAGTTGGTTAAACATCCTTCATGAAAGTAACTAAGTCAGAAGTTGATCCCTAGAGACTGTGAATTCCCCTGGATGCCGATTGAGACTTTATAAAGACGCTTTGATTCACTCAACTGTCTAATCAATATTTGTCTAATCAATTCAGAACGCCCTCGCATCAGTAAACTCGACAAAGACGAAGGTTTACAAAGGAAGCCTTTAAAAGACGAAAGGGCATGAGAAATATAAAGTTAAATAATTCGATGAGCTTCAACGGCCCCGAAACGTTAAATATTTTGACTATTGATGTTAGATTTATAATGAGTATTTCAAGGAAAAGGGATATTATGATTTTCCTGGCCAGTATAGTCTATTGCAAGAGTAGTGCCTTAGACCATGCGGCCACCAAAGCGGTATTATAAAAATGTTATTTATTTATTTAGCATATCATATTGTAGTTGATAAAAGCCAAAAAAAAAAAGTAAATGCGTAAAATAAAACTTTATACTAAACAACCATATTTTACTTGCACAAAAGTAATGTTGAGTGCATTTAGAAATTTTCAGTATTGAAGTGAAACAAAAAAAGCATTAATATTCGCTCTAATGAAAAATTACCCAATTCTGAATTTTGAAGTTTCGTTTAAGATGGCCTCCTCGGTCAGCGAGAAAGTATTAATCGCTGGCTTAAAATACAATGGTCTGGGGCTTTTCTGGAACTACTTCTCTCTTCTGTCTACGCTTATACTACCTTTAGCACTTCACCTACAACAACCCTTTGTCATGTAAATAAGAAAGATCGGAAAGAAAACTACTAAACTTTTTATCTCAATATTAAGAGGAAATCTCGCTGCTTGTTCTCAAATATCTTAAAATGTTATGTTTTAAGCCCATCAAAAAGTAGCTGTATTTGTTTGAGGAAGGATAAATCTAGAGCAGTTTTTCATCAAGTCTAGTCTCATAGCCCCACAAATATGATTTAATAGTCGTTGAAAATGAGCCAATGTCACATTTTCACAAATTTTTCAATTAATTAAACTCATAGGGTTGTTAAAGGAAAAGAATCTTTCGACTTTATTTTGCCGTGAATCATATTTTAAAATAATGAAACGTAAAATTAAATAATGCTGAACGTCTTTGCGGTTTTTTCTCGCTTAACGTGTAGGCAATAACTTCCATTTACTGAGATTTGAGAACTAAGAATTGAATCTAAAATTGTTGTATAAAGATTGACTCTCGATTATTTTGATGCCAGTAATAATCAAGGATATTGAAGGTATCGATTAATCGAGCTAAACATCCTTACTCTTTTTAATCAATGTTCATATTATATTCATAATATAGGGTAAAAATAATTAAAAACTCATATTAATCTAATATCAGCTATTTAAGTTGGTTAATCTGATAATATAGATGATTTTGAATGTGAGCCCCCAGTTCAAACTCCAACCATGTGAACTATAGAGGTTTACCATTTGGCTTCCTATTCTGGATATTCCTTTAAAAATCCATTCTCGTCTTTCCGTTCCCTTAAATTAAGTTAGTCATGCCATTAAATCGTAATATCGTTAGTTTTTAAATCTAGTTTTATTATTGTAAATATTAAACTGTATCATAAAAAATATTTTTATTCATAAATTTTAGTTTTTCCTAAAGGTAGGAATGAAGGGCAGATTTGAATAAATGCACCCACGTTATCGTAAAAGAAGAAACAAAATAACCATGGTGATAACTCGCAATTGGGTAATATGTTTTAGGGTTAGCATAAGATTTTATCTGTCAAATATTAGGATATTAGGTTGAAAATGACGAATTTTAAGGAAAGGAACCAGAACTTAAAGTGAAACCATAATTTAGGGGAGGAAAAAAATAATAATGCACTCCAGCTGGGAACTGGTCTCTTGTGACAGAATCAAGCAAGTTAGCGAATACGGTCAGTGTACCGAAGACTTCAATAAAGTTTTATTTAAATATACTTTGTTACTATTTGCTTTGTTTGTGTGTTTTGTTTTCCAGATCGTGTTGGGAATATCAACATTGGTAATGGGTACAGTGGGCATTATAGAAGAAAGGGGCCGAATCAATTTGGGCCTTGGTTTGCCCGCCGGATGTGCTACTGTTCTGGCAGCAGGTGAATATATAACCCCCGCACCCCTCCTACATATACTTCATTCACGGTAGGTAATTACTCTCTGAAAGGTCTTTTTTCCTACCAATATCCTACTATATAATAGATTTCTGGTAGGGAAAAAGGCCTTTCAGAAGACAAATCCTACTGAACAGACTTTACACACACACACACACACACACACACCCAACCACATGTTTATTCATCTCTATTATAGAGAATATATCATACAGCTTCAACATTATCTTCTAATTTCATCACAGACTGAAGAAAATAAAACGTACATTCAATAGGTAGAGTAGGAGATATACAATTTTAACATCTTAAGATCCACATCAGTGGTCACATAGTCTAGGGTGTTAGTATCTCAATATATTGAATTGTTAATGATGGAGAGGTTGAGGTTTGAATTTCAATAGAACATTCTGAAAATAAGGGGATTAAAGTTTGATTTTCCCATACTTTTTTCCAACGCAAATTCGGGTGCACTTTCCCTCAGCTACTTATACAATCCTCGCGGTTTACACACACTCCCACACTACGTTTCAGGGTAGTTCTTATAAACACTGAGTGTCGTGGTCGAATGGACATATTAAAGGCCTTTTGAACAAACTTACCATATTGTAGGATTTATATAGTGTGTGTCGGCCTTGGGTGTCTTAAGGTAAAGTGCTCACCTCAAGACTAGATGTTTGTGGGTTCAAACCCAGCCGAGGTTAAACGGATTTTTTCCTAAGCGATAAAAATCCGTAGCACAAATTCCTTCAAAGGGGAAGTAAAGCCGTTGGTCCCATGTCAATTGTGACGTGTAAAAGAGCCCTGGAAGATATGTTAAAGTACCTCTCCCGACAAAATCAGTAGTCCTATCACTCTCGCTCAAAGAAATTCTCGTGGGCTGATATAATCAGTTGGTTTAGAAAATACACGTTAAATACCTCAAATAAATAAAAAATAAATAAAAAGTGTTAGTGTGCTTCTATCTCAATCAGAGGAACTCACATTGAGTTGGAACTACTACCTGTATAATTATTAAACACAAAAAAAAATTGCTAAAAACTAATTAACCAAAATTATTGTTTTAAAATCAACACTCCTACTTAAATAGTATTATAATTTAATGTTTTAAAACATGTGACACAAAACAAGTGAGCCAATTACATGACAAATTACAATCTAATTCTTCATTAAATATAATAACATTTCAAATTCTAGTTTTTATTTGATAAAATATTTATTATTTTATGAAAAATAGTTTGAAGGAGTCCATTAATTAAAAATAAATTATTATTGAACATTTTAGATACTAACAACCACAATACAATTTTCAATTGTATATATATATATATATATATATATTAATTAAAAATAAATTATTATCGAACATTTTAGATACTAACAACCACAATACAATTTTCAACTGTGTATATATATATATATATATATATATATATACAATTTTCAACTGTATATATTTATATATACAATTTTCAACTGTATATATATATATATATATATACAATTTTCAACTGTATATATATATATATATAGTTGAAAATTGTATTGTGGTTGTTAGTATCTAAAATGTTCAATAATAATTTATTTTTAATTAATATATATTTCAACGAGACCTTAAATTAATATGTTAATGATTTATTTATTAGTATAAAATTAATAGTTTATATTTACATTAAAAAGTTATAAATGTAGATTTTACCATGAAATTTAAACCTCTTTTTGTGTTAAAGATAAAAATGTACCAAACAATATTTAGAAAGTGATCATTCTAGATGTTTTTCATTCTAAATAACAAGGTTACTTTATTTTGAATAAAGACATGCTAATTTATTTTGATAATTTTGTAAAGTTAACCAAACAAATATAAACCAATTTTATGGAGTTTTGAGGGTACGAGATTAGCAGAATTTTATTTTTACTTTCTCTCTATCTTACAGGTAGAGAAAGTATGGTGATCGTCAAAAAAATCGAACTCGAGATTTTGATGAATCTTGACGTTTCATGACTCCCTGAATCCGAAAAAGTGGTTTTTGAATTTCCGTCTGTCTGTCTGTCTGTCTGTCTGAACCTCCAACTAGAGCCTAAACTATTTTACCGATTGAGCTGAAACTTGATATCTAGGGTTTTCATAGGGTTGCCCCGAGGGGTTTTTGGAATTGGATATCTACCCCTA
>CABFWO010000261.1:27119-74794 GCA_902155825.1 Timema genevievae | reverse complement strand
AGGTGGACAAAGATGCGCCTCTTTTCTGATTGATTATATATCATTGTATATTATTTTATGCGTGTTCTTATGTGGAGTGGTGATGATACAATGTACATTATTCCGTTCAGAAATCTTACGAGTTTATAGAAAGAGAGAGAAAGTCTGTGCGGTGCGCCGTACCATTTATTTTGTATTACGAGAATATACTGCTAGTATCTTTGATGTATCTGCCTCTTTAGTTGAGGTACCAAGGCTCTATTATCTACACATTTGAAAAATGTTAAATTGATAAAATTCGCAGCCAGGGGACTGGTTGATGTGTTTATTCTAAATCTTATTAGTTCTTACATCGTATGTTGATATAATCAGTAGATTCAGAAAATACACGTTAGCTACCTTTCATGGAAAAAAATTAACTCGAGTGCATTGCTAAGATTGATTTATCCTTTCCAGACTTGAACATAATTTAGTAATTAAGTAAGGAGAAAATTACACAGTATAATTTTAGCAAAGTTTCTCTATCTTGAGAAAATATTGGGTTTTGTAACTGCTCAAAACTAAATGTAAAGAGTATTGTATTTTAATTATGGTTATTATATTCTTCACAAACCCTTAAATATAATTTTCAAGTAAAATTTACAAGATTCTATTCAACGTAAATGAAATTACGTCAGTAATGTATTAAGTTTTTTTTTTTTAGTTTTGTTCCTCTAAAATATGTGTGCAAAACATATTTTTCATAAAACCGCAGTACTAGGTATAAATTTTGTTAATGATCGCTACGTTTATTAGGCTTAATATTTTATAGAATAAATTAAAAACAATCACCTCCACTCTAATTATTTGTCACAATGACACACCTTAAGATTTTAAATGTAGCTCTTACTAGTACTACGAAAAGTAAAGAAATATTAAAATGAATATTAAGTGGGACAGGCGAAAACATATTTAATATTTGAAAGAAAATAGGTAGAATTTTTTAAAGTATATGTTATATGCTGTAAATTAATTTTTCTTTACAATTAAATTAAGAAATGTTATGTCTCAAAAATGTCATATCTCATTATTAAATTCCAGGGCCTTTTGTTTGTCCATATTTTAGGAAATATATTGTATCAATGGGAATATTACACTCTGAAATGTAGACATGGCTAAAATTTCATTTATACCGTAGAATATATTTTAAGAAATATGAGTCATTTGAATTCTTAGTTCTTAGTATATGTTTGTCCCAGTGAAGTGACATATCCTGTTAAACCACGCCCATTTACCCTCTTTTTGCCTGCTCTTAACGTCAAATTTGCGAGGAAATAAAACATATGAAACCTTAACTTAACATGAAAAAAGTTGTTTGAGTGAACTTTTCTCATTTTCAGAAGCAATATATTTGAGAGGAAAATGAAAAAGACATGAAAAAGGACTCTCTATTTTGGACTTTTTTGTTATAGAAAGGCGAAGGACGGCTTCAAAAAAAAAGTTGATAAAAATACGATGTGTTTTGTTTTTATTATGAGTGTGAAACGAAGACTTTAGTTGTTTTAAAAGAAATCTAAAATTACAAATTGTTTTATAAATAATTTAATAATATTTATTATTTACAATATTTTAATTTTGAATTCAAAATGTTGTCCTAAAGTTATTATACGATTTTAAAACTCTGCTACCCATAAATTAAAAATAACATACGGTTATTATTGATGTAAAAGGATTCATTTAAAAATAAAACAACTAATTCGTGGATTGAATAATTCGTGAAAGCTATAAGGTTTATGAAAGCTTCAATACACTTTTATTTGTCAGAATTTAATCAATCATTCTCATTCCCGGAATGGAAATGTACGCATGGCAAACTCTTTCATCTTTTAATGTTCATTTTATTGACAAATTTATACTGTATGCGTGCAAAAACCATTTTAAAGCAGTATCATACTAGGCGACCTTTTATTACACAGTGAATAGTGTATGTGAATTCCAAGGCAAGCTCTTTAATAAAACTGTATGATAAAACTTGAATCAAAGTATTAATAGAGAATTAAAACTGTTTACTACCTTTATTTATTTTTTCACCACGTTTCACTACCAGACCTGGTTATACTCATATATTAATTACGATATTGGAGGAGAAATGGGGTATGTATAGTTTTAGAGGAAATGTTCCCACATTAACGTGGAGTGATAGTGGGTAAACATTTAGGAAAAAACACACTATTTTAGACCCGAATGGGACTCGAGCCTCACTCTTCCTGTCTTCACCAATCTAGTCAAAAACAAGCGTAACTGGTTACACCAGGGGTTACTAAACTGTGCGTCGCGACGACTCTAAGGATAAACTAAAACTTATAATGTTTAGTGGAATGCAACATGCAAATTTTCAATACATGTAATCGTACATATTTTAAAGAATGAAATAGATCATACAAGAAAACACATAAGTTATTCTTTTGAAAGCGCTCCCTTCATATGAGTTCCGTATTCTAATACTACTTGAAAACTTGTCCACCCAGAATTGAGTAAGAAAGCTGTGAGAGTAATTCTCCCTGTTGACACATCCTACCTTTGCGAGGCAAGATTTTCAGCCCTGGCGGTAATAAAATACAGATATAGAAACCAAGTTAGCGTTAAGAAGAAGATCCGGATATCTGTATCGAACATTGTCCACAGATTCGATATTTTTTGTGACGATAAACAAGCTCAATCATCCCATTAAGACGCAAATACTGTAAAAATGTTAAAGCCAAATGAGGAGTGTTACCATTGTGAAAGATATCCATGCATGTGTTGCTGTTTGTATAAAGAATAACTTTTATCACATCCTAATAGAACAGGTTTCATGTAAGAATCGGTGCACACTAATTGCGGAACAACTAATACGGGTGCACACTAATTGCGTAATAGCTCATCCGAGGTTGAGGAACTGCGAGGAACTGCGGAGTAAAAATTAAATTTATAATGACTTTGTTTAAAATGTAAAATGGATGTTAGGTTAGGCTATGTTAGGTTAGTTTAGTTTATGTTATGTTAGGGGTTAGGAGTTGAATGTGATTACAGGTTATTCCTAAACTCATGCGCACATGCTGACAGTTATACCTTATTTCGCAATTCGAGTGCGCTCGTAATAATGTGTCTCATTTTTAAATGTCAGTGAAAAATGAAATTGAAATCATAAGAATGAGATATTTCGCCATCACGAACAAACTGTACACATGAGATAATGTACAACAAAATTATGTCTACTACAATTCCTTCTTATTCAGTACTGTAATTGTATTATAGTTTTGTATTTTTACATTTAAAATAATACAAGCTAGTATTGTAAATGGCATTTTTTTTAATCCAACCAAATAGAATCAGGCAATTTTTTCCCCCAATATATCGGATACAGGGGCGTCTCACGGAAAATCTGACATGTGAAGGGTGTCACGGTCTCAAAAAGTTTGGGAACCCCTGAGTTACATCTTTTGACCACTGATTTGGGTCAAATCTTTTCTACTTTTTTCTATTAACATACAAGGTTTAGTTAGACTTTAGAGTATTTGTAAAATTTATATAAATTAAAAACTGACCAAATATAAATAATTGAATAAAATATAAATTTTACATAATGGTTCAATTAATTTGAGTAATCGAGTATCAAATTTAATTAAACTCATTTAAATTATTGTTTGGAAACAACTTTGATCCATCCTTTTTTAATACATAACTTTCAGACCAATCTTCTCGTTTGTTTATTGTGTGGTACCTTTAAAATATCAATGCCAATTTTTATAAGTGTTGAGGATTATCGTATACAATGTTTTACTTACAAATATGGTACATATAACTTTTCTTAATTGTGGTTAACCCTGGCATATGTAATTTTATTTGAACCTTACGAACACAAAATGACGTATAAAATAGTAAGACTTTGTGCTTACCAATTTTGTTATAGATATGGTGAAATATTTGTGTTGTTTTTTTTCAAATCTTGGCCAACTCTCATTATTATATTTCAGAACAAACTAATAAAGTGTTGAAAACTTAGCTACACACTTACCTGCTTTGGTGGCCACACGGTCTTAGGCGTCACTCTCTCTGGTCTGACGATGACAGGGAGATAGGGGTTGGGTTACACAAACTTAATTCCGACATAGCTCTCCAATATTTATCATTTTTGTCCGCGTCTTTATTACTCTTGTTAGCCACACATTTACACAATTGTAGTAGAAATGAAAAAGGTAGAAAGTAAAGATAGTGTGACGATATTTACGCGGAGAAAGAGAGAGAAAATATTTATTTGAAGAAGGAAAAAACAACTCCAGTACAGCAGTAATGTCGATCGCCCCATAACCGTCAAACTAGGACAGACTAGCCCGCTTCACTCCACGAATAACCGGGCAGGTAATGAAGCTCGAAACATACTTTGGCTTGGGATGGTTTTCTGTTGTGTTTTTTTTTTTTACTTGTTCAACTGACACTAGCGAAACCCTTTCACTTTAGTTTTAAAAAATATAATCAAAATTGAAAAAGACTATAAAAAATATTTTTTCCACCGAGTCTTATTATCTGTTCAGGCTATACATATATATGATACTTACTCTAATGGAGTAGGGATGAGGAAGGAAGAATTTTAGAGGTATTATAGCTATATTTTCATAGAAGGAAAATGTGAAACCATTTAGGAAAACCACTCTCAGTAGACCCGACCAGGATTCGAGCCCCGATCTCCCCGTCTTCGGTAGGATGGTCTAACATGAGTGTGACGCCTTAGATCGTTTGGACAGTGAAGCGGGTGCTATAAAACTGATTCCAAATCCGTTGTGGTCGAGTGAAGAATGCATTAAGGCGTTCTTGGATAGTTTTCTGGGTTGAGCATAATTTTGAGCATAATTTCCTGATTAATCAGCCGTGAGATGGGCTCTTAAAACTTGCCCACCTATGTGGGTCCCTCAAGTACTGTTGAACTTTCGTGTTGCAGCTGCCAGTATCCACATGAGCCGTGGTTTCGGAGGGTACCGCCCTTCATCCTGTGGTCCAGGGTCACCACTCCGCTTCTTGGGCCCGTCCCTGCGCGTGGCGGGCTCCTTGCTGGGTCTGTGGGGGGCGGCCTGCCTACTGCATCTCGCCCTGGTGGTTCAGGCCTCCAGGACACTCGCCCAGTCCGCCTCCAACGACCTCCCCGCCTCCGAGGACAACGTGTACGTGCTGTCAGCCGTCGAACTGGGCCTGGCCCTATCCACCCTGATGGCCGTGGCGGCGGTGCTAGGGGTGGACTGCAGGTACGACCCGGACTGACCCGCGCTTGTCTCCGACATGCCACCCCCGGCTGTTAGCATTGTGGGACTCGGGGGTGGGTTCGGACCACCGGGGACAGCGGCCAGTACCAGCAGGGTGGCTTGGGTCATCTAAACTAAACATATCACCTGCTGGAACTTCTCCCAACAACTGACACTTTCATATCGCTTTGGAACATCATTAGATGGGTTGATTTACTCGTTATTGCGGATAATATATCTCATGACATGCTCAGCTTCTCAAATCTGCTGATACATCAGTTCACGATATTATGAATTTATCACATCTGCTGCTACATCTACTAGTCATACTCGAAGCTTCTCATATCTGCGGCTACATCAACTAGTAACAGCTTTAACTCATATGCGGCTACATCAACTAGTAACAGCTTTAACTCATATCTGCGGATCCATCAACTAGTAACAGTTTTAATTCATATCTTCGGCTACATCAACTAGTAACAGTTTTAACTTATCATGTCTGCAGCTACATCAACTAGTAACAGTTTTAACTTATCATGTCTGCAGCTACATCAACTAGTAACAGTTTTAACTTATCATATCTACGGCTACATCAACTAGTAACAGTTTTAACTTATCATATCTGCAACTACATCAACTAGTAACAGTTTTAACTCATCATATCTGCGGCTACATCAACTAGTAACAGTTTTAACTCATCATATCTGCGGCTACATCATATACTAATAATTTGAGATTCTCATATCTGTGGCTAAGTTTGAGCTTCTCAAATCTGTGGCTAAATCTTTCATTAATAGGTTAGCTTATCATTTCTGAGGCTACGTCATCTAGTAACAGTTTTAACCTATCATATCTGCGGATGAATAATCTTGTAACAGTTTTAGCTCATCATATATGGGGCTACATCATCTACTAATGGTTTTAGATTCTCATCTGTGGCTATATCATATATTAATAATTTGAGTTTCTTATATATTTTACTACATCTAATGATACTCTGAGCATCTCATGTCTGCTGTTAGATCTCTGGAGCCCTGGACCGTCCATATTTGAGATCTGCCGGGATACATTTTACTACTTTTTTTTTAAATTTCGGGTAATTGAATCTATAACAATTTCCAATTATATCCAAATAAGGAAACATTTGGAATATTTAAATACATCTTATTGAGTTTTATGAAATCAAATAACAATTTTCACCTTTTTGTAAAAATTATTAATAAAACCTTTGTAATCTAAAAACAAATTGGGATCAAAACTATTTTCTTAAATATGTTTTGTAAATAGAAAGTTATTAGCTTACGTTGCAAAGGTTTAAACAAAGCAACTCTTTTTTTTTTATTGATGAAGTATTAAATGAAGTTTCATTAAAGTTATATATAACGTATGAAAAATATATATATATATATATATATATATATATATATATATAACATATGAAAAAACTAAATTATACTAGAAATATCTACAGCATGTAAACAATAATGAATTAAGAATTCTGGTGAGGGAAGACAACTTTTGAAACATGTACTTCATAAAGAACAAATAGGATTTACTCATCATACGTTAAACTTACTTGCTTACATTTAAAAAATATAGATCATAATAATACACTTAATTTTCACATTCATGAAATAAAAATACATATTGTGTGTGAAATAAATAAGAAAAAAAAGAGGGAAAGTGTATAAATAAGTATTTATATCAAATGTTGCTAACTCAACAGATCAACTGGCGTAAAAAGGAGTATATCTTTAAAACAAAAACACTGATAGGTATTTATTTAGAACAAATAGTTTCCTACATTTTCACACGGTGTTTTTATAATCCTACTGTAAATTTAACAATGTGTGTGTGATAGTCAAAAATAAATTTAAATTGTTCTCACAAATCAATGTCTTTAAAGGGAATAGCTTTCGCCACGATCCAAGATTCTTTATATTAAAGTATTAATAGCAAATATTTGGCTAAATATGAATGAGAATATTTGAGTAGTTAAGAGTAATTTTTTCATTAACTAAAATTTATTTTACTATGGCTATGGTGATACCAATTTCAATATTATATAACAAACCAACAGGTTTGAATCCATTTTTAATTCATAAGTATCACAAACTGATAAGTAATGGTGTTCCGCCGGATCAATCCTGAATTAAGTTCAATTAAATAAAAAATGTACATGTAGTAAAAAGTGACCTTGAATACTAGGCAAGCCAGTATTGCTCAGTAGTAGAGCATTGGTGACAAGTCAAAGGTCCCGGGTTCTATTTTACGTGTCCAGGTTCATTCTTAAATTAATTTAATGCTTTACTCACACTCTATTTTCCTTGAAGCAGTCTTTTCATTTAATTTATAGTTAGAAATAAAATAAGTCGTACACTTCGTCCATCCTGAAAGGTATCAGACTTACCTTGATGAACTACACTATATTATAGGTTGCACTATAGGTGAATCATGCAAGGTAACCTTTCAGGTTAAACTAAGGGTACCTTTATTACTTTTTTAAAAAATTCTCAATTTTACCGATAAAATCTCTTTATGGTCTCAGGATGACGGATATACCATTTGTAGGTCTAAGGGTACATGTATATTATTCAATCACAATACTACAGTCCAATTTTCATAGAAAAAGCCTTTTAAAATATACAAGCCTAATTTGTTTAGGACTAACATTGATGCTATATTATTAGTGTTATTATATAGGTATGGATAAAACCTATCCAAAGCGATAGCTGACGTACGAATACATTAAAGTTGATCTAGCTGCATCTATATCAATCAGATAAGGTTCAAACTATGAAATTTTGACTGTACCTTTGTACATTTAAAAAAATCCGTATTAATAAAACTAATAAAATCTAATCTGATCTATTTATTATCTCGTGGTGATCGTTGTACCTTTTATAATAATTTATTAAGACAAAAGATTTTGTCAAAAGTAAAAGAAGTATTTTGTGGCTAGATGGTTATTATTCCGTGTAACATGTATCTAGCTGTTCGTGTATCGTCCCTACATTCATGTCGTAGCATATAATGTGTTTGTAGGAGCCCTTCGACAAGACTGATGAGAGTAGAAGGGTTTTGTAGACCCTAGAGACAAGTAGTCTTGTATTCTAGAAGACGTAACACTTTGACGGTGATAGGTGTAACCCCTTGAGGATGATCTGAATTGGAAAGTAGTTTTGAATGATTGTGAGCTGCTCTGGAGTGATAAAAGAGCTGAAAGGGGGATAAAACTCACTAGCAGACAGACATACAGAACACACACTCAACATCGAGTGATTGGTCATGTGCTACCACTACGTCATATCAAGTGTTAAATCATGTGTCATTTGTTTTATATATAGTACTATTTTGTATTAATAAAATGGAAGGGAGAAAAATGTATTCAATTCACATAGATTCTAGAAACAAATATATATTTAAATCAAGTATTTATAAGTTAGAAGTTATAACTGTGTATCTTATTTAATAAAATAAAAGTTTGAAGAAAAACAATGGAATTATGTTTATTATTAATTACTGTGATAGTATTATTATTATAATTATTATTAGCACCGCATTTTACTACCCGTTTGGGTTATACGCACTTACACTAATGTGCAATGGTAGGGTCATTGTGAGATTAAATGGAGGACCTACAGTTTAACGTTGAATCCGAACCACGGTGGAGGCTTGGCATTCCTCACATTCACAAGTTGTGATTAATACACGTCTTGTTAGAGGTGAAGGAAGAGTTTGGCAATCAGATAAATCTGTATCGGGACAGAGGATTGAACCCCGGACGCTCAGCACAGAAGTCTGACACCTTACCCCTAGACCACCAGGTCTGTGATAGTAATTTTTTTAAATATATGTATATACAAATATATCAAGACTTTACTTTCAATGAGCCTGATTATGTTTGGCCTCAGAAGAATACAACCTTGTTACATTTAATAATATTGTTAAATGAACATCGTTGCATAATTATTATTTGTAATTTCATATTATATTGGTTGCTTTTGAAAAATAATTTTATGAATAGAATTTTGGTAATTTTAGTTTTATTTCTTAGTAACTTTTACAACTTTCAAAAAAATATTTCCCGACCTTTTTCTAACCTTGTAAAATGTTTACTGTAAGAATTATTAGATTAATTATTACTAAGATGCAAGTTAAATAGTTAATTTTATCTTGTTTGGTTTAGTTTGGATATAGTTTTACACCTTATTATAGTTGGTAGTACATCGTCATGTTAATATAAAGGTTCCGGATTCAATTACCAACAGTCGAGAAAAATATAATTGAGGAAATGGGAGATTATACTCTCAAAGTGAATAATAATTAATGGTAAGGGAGAGGTTATTCGGATGGTTCCGGTATCTGTTCTAGAGTTAAGTTAGTCCCTGACTCATCTGCTGATATAATCAGTATGTTGAGAAAGTACACGTAAAATCTCCCAAACTACTACTACTACTAATACTACTACTAATACTACTACTAGTACTAGTACTACTACTACTACTAGTACTAGTACTACTACTACTACTACTACTAATAATAATAATAATAATAATAATAATAATAATAATAATAATAATAAAATAATATTGAGTGTACAAAAACATACCTAGTAAAATAAATGGTTCAACACAATTATAAATTCTTTCTCATTTAGTAAGCTATATTGTAGTTTGTGACAAAATTTTCAGAGGTAAGTCTTCACTAAACAGCCGTTAATTTAAGGCCTGGAATCAAAATAAATATACTCGTGGGTAAAGACATACGACATCTAAATATCAAGTTTGTACCAAATGTATTGATCCGTTTCGGCTGTAGCCACAGGGATGGACAGACAGACACAGAATATTTTTTAAAACACGTTCTTTTCGGTCAGGGTGCATATAATACGTAAATATCTATTATATTCTCAAGGTAAAAATAACTTTAACTATTATAATTCTTTCTTTATATGGTGAAGAACAAATCTGTAAAGTTTGCTCTTTTTTTTATCATCATTAAAAACTGTAATTTTGTATCCCTCATTTTGTCGTATTTCAAATTATCTTACTATAAAAATTCAAAAAGATTTTTCTTGTAATCGATTTATTAAACTAATAATATATAACATTTTCATTCAACTTTAATCTGGTGTCCAATTCAAACAAAATAAATGAAATAACAAATAAAACCTAATAATATTCTTTCAATAAAACTTCAATAAATTTTAATTGGTCCATGTTTATTATTTTAATATATGAGAGGATGTATTTGATTCTATTTTTTTAAATCTTATAAATAGATATTTAAAAAAAACATTTCTGTTTGTTTGACTCGTAGTTTTAAGTAAGAATAAATCTAAAAATTCACGCATAAAAATGTTTTTTGATTAAATATAGGTTTGAGTTAAATTAATCTATTTAAAAAATAAACTCACCCGTGGTAGTGGTCATATGAGCTAAGGTGTCAGGATCGCAATAAACTGAAGTTTCAATGTCGAGGATATCACGGTTCCCAGTCTATACCGGGTGCACTGCATATAGTGCACCAAACGTGATTTGTCACTATAGATTTCCTATCCTCTCTTTATGAAATTTCAGTTGCACTAATACTACTCGTGTCAATACCATTTTCTTCTCTTTCCCATGGATTAAGCCTTAAAATAACCTGAATATTAAAATGAATTAGCTAAATATAATTATCCTTCCTTAAAGTTGTAAACTTTATTCAACCTGACCTTTACTGACCACACTATGGTCTTGTATTATAAGCTGCATCATAGTGTAACCAACTAATCTATTAAAAAAAGGCTGTGTATAATCAAAGAATCTCCACATCAACGCTATCTTGATCAAAAAACATTTAAATAAAACAATTTACATGCCATTAAAATGTATAATATTTAATTCCCGCTACAACAAAATACAAAAATCAAACAATTTAAATCTAGAAGGATTAAAAAATATGTATCCAATTCTTTCAACGTATCTTTTCGACTAAACATCTTCCACGACGCACATAAATACCTATCCACCAGACAACCATCATCATCATCATCATCATCAACTGTTTCCAACCTGTGGCCGTGTCAGTTTAGTAAAATGCCTCAATCTTCCTTTAACCTTCCACCATTCTTCCTCTTTTAATGGCTTCCATTCTTCTCCTCTCACATGCACATTTTCTATTATCTGCTCCTCACAACTCGTTCTTGGTCTCTCTTGCGTTTTTTTCCACAAAATACTTCATTTTCAGCATTTTCTTTGACATCCTCTCCTTCCTCATCCTTATTACGTACCCATACCAGCTCGCTATACAACCCTGAAGCGCATATAGTATTCACTTTTATAACCAGGCGTTTTCCACTCTTTTATAATAAAACCCTCAGTGATTGCACGTAAAAGGCTCGTTATTTTTCGTGCATACCTGTTTGAAATAACTTTTTATTTTTAAACCAGCTACTCCTGAAAATACATTTACCAAATCAACAGTTCCTTAACACAGCTAATATTAATCGATTTCATGGCGCTGTTCTTTCAACTTCTAAAGAGCTATATTAAAAAAAGAGTAATAGCCACTAAATATTTAACATTCTCTTTATAAGCACAGGACGTAATTAAAATACGACTTTCAAACTGACTTATCTCTTGATCCCGAACCAGGGTTGAATCAGGGTTTTATATACCTGTGATGATGGTCCTCATTAACCTTTCAGACACGATAATGAACGTAAAAATAATAATCAAGGTGTAGGCTTGGATTTAAAATTATTTGTTTCAAGGAATAAATATAATTTACATAAAATAAATGCATAAATCACCAAAAAGTAATATAAAAACAAGCTTACTTTCCTAATGATTATTTTATAAACGTGCTTCTGATGATTTTCTAAATAATTATGTAGCGATAATATTTAAAATACTAAATGTGCAGAACAATTTTGGTACGTTATTTCAATACTATATCGAATTAAAACTATAACTATCTATTAAACATATGTTTTCGCTATAGCCACTGAATATGTTAACTTAAAGAGTTTTTACACATGTAAATCCAATTTAAGATGTAATCAAATAATGTGTTTATTATTGAACGCAATTTTTTAATTAGTGTAAATACAGTAAAACCCCGTTACATCGAACTATGATAGTCCAAAATTCCGAATAATCCGAACACAATTTTCAAAAAATGTGGGGAAAAAACACTAAACTAAGTCAAATTAAATAATATATTTTATTGATAGCAAAATCAAAGTTATTAGAAAATTGAAAGAAATCAGTGATAATAAATGCTAGATATTTACGTTTTGTAGTAAACACAATGCATATTTAAAGAAATGAATGTAAATTTTATAAAACCATATCAAACAAAACCAAACCAAATCTTTCATGTAATCCTAATATTTCTCTTTGGAAAAATTTATCTTTGGATTTAGAGTTGATATTTTTCCTCTGTGATTAAATTATATAGAAAACAAATGAACACTGTATTCAAAAGTAGAGCATGTTATGTTCATAGAAAATACCCTTTGCTCGCGTGATTTGAGTCTCTAAATAACATATATATATATATAGGCCTATATGCTATTTATAATATATACACATATGTATGTAGAAATATGTACACATATTTACATATATGTACACACATGTACACATATATATATGTGTATGTAACATATGTACATATATACGTACGTGTTATTTAAAATAAGCTCATAGAATGCCCTTGCCAAATCTCGTTAAAATTGTTCAATGCATTTGGCAGTAGTTGTGGTACAAACAGAGAAAGGAAATACCAAACGGTCAAGTTAAAACAGGAGATAGCTCCAAAGTTTTCATCAACTAATACGCTTCAAAAATAGTACTCGTGTTATCTAAATATTTCGTTCATTGCTTTCAATTAAAGGAGGTGAGAATTAAATTAAAATTAAAATGTTTGTATTAATATGAGGATAAAGTGGATAACAAGACTATAAAAACGCGAGGATATTATACATAAAACCGAACCTAAAGGATGTTTTATACGCAATAATAAAATGGTTTTATGGGCGGATCCATTAGCAGGGATATCAAATGAGCCCACTCACTACATGGCATGCTTTTTCAAAATTAAAGACAGTTCTCATGGACTGTTAGTTACCACACCATTAAGTGTGAGCTTTGTGTTTATTATCAGTATTCTTCTATTATTTCGGGATGAACACAAAAGAAAAAGAATTGCACTTTTATTTGACTAGTTAAAAGTGGATTCCTGCAGATGAGCTTTATATATTCATATTTCATATGATTAAAATTTTATTTTAAAGGATATTAGAAATTTACAACGCACATCAAAAGAATATTGTTATGTTTATAAAATGGTGTTCAAATATATTATCTCAATCTTTAAAATGATAGAATATTACTGAGACAAAATATTTTATTAAATAACTTGACTTTCAGTATTTTAATTAAATCAAAAATTAATGTTTTACATTTATATTTTTTAAGCTATAGGCACCATTATTCCAAGAAAATGTGAATAGTCAATTTTCCTTAATTTATTACGTTTACACGCATGCATACACCAACAAAAATAAATACATACATTCATACATACAAGCATGCATACACTTACCAAAATAAATAAATACATACATACATACAAGCATGCATACACTTACCAAAATAAATAAATACATACATATATTACATACATACATACATACATACATACATACATACATACATACATACATACATACATACATACATACATTCATACATACATATATACCTACATACAAACAGCGTGTGTCTGAGGTTTTTTCTTAGATGGTTTTCCAATCTCCCTCTACGCAAATGTGAATACATTTTCTCTAATATTCAACCTTACTCATCAATAACATACTAGTGTACTTAGTACATTTGGGTATAACGCAAACGGTCAGTAAGACGCGTTGCTAATAAAAGATAATTAAAGCGATATTTTATCATTTCGCACATACATTTATAGGTATAGAGTTAAAGTAGCTCTTTAAAGGGGAACTTTACTAATCTAAATTAAGTATATATTCATGCATGCTAAGAATTATTTTATTATTCATAGAAAATAACTACAGCCATTTAATTGGTAGTTACCAAAGTCTTTGGAGTAGAAATATAACGTAGAAAGCTTTATTCAGTTTAAACTTTTTATTAGCATTTTGTGGGAATTAATTTAAAAAAGGCAGACGGATGATGAATATTAATGGTTACTTAAGAATACTTCCTATCAATTCTCTGTTCATGGCCTTGAAATTGGAGAAGAAATATTCAAGGGAAAGTGTGTAAAACTTGTATCTAAAGATGAACAACTTGTTTAATGCTCAACATATTTTTTAAAAATTGACTATAATGCTTAAAAGAATTTAGAAACAAATTTAGTACTTACTAGATTTGATTTTATTAACTGATAAATTTAACACATGTATTATTTAAGTTTTAATATAATAACCATAATGTGTTTTTTACCATCACGTCTTACAACCCGTTCTGGTTGTAAGAATATGCACTAATTAAACTAATGTGAAGGATGAGAAAGGTTGAAAGTTGAGGAATTGTATCTCCATTTGTATCAAGAGTAATGGAAAACCATTTAGGAAAAACATCCCTGAGTATACGTTACCGAGATTTGAACCCTTATCTCCCTGTCAACGTCAGTCAAGTATATTGTGAGAGTGATGTCTTAGACCATTCGACCACAACCGAACTGAGTGATCATAAGTCAAACCGTATCTAATTATTGGTATGTTTAGAACTCATGGAAACCACCTTTGTGATATAGTGTCCAGAATTACTGGTTACAGATCCAAAGGTCCCGTGTTCGATCCCTGGAAAATCAAGATTTTCTGTGAAGCAGTGGGTCAGGAACGGGGTCATATAAGGTCACATGGGGTCAAATGAGGAACTACTTGAATAAAACAAATGTGGTTCTGGTCTAGAAAACTGAGACTAGTGACAGGAGGATTCGTTGTGCTGGCCACATGACATCCTCTAGCCACATACATTTGCACTATCTTCGCTGACAGACGGCGTCCGCTCTGTTGGCATGTCTCGATTGCGGGCTGGCGCTACGAAGTTTTTGTTCCGAGTCACACGGAAGTTAGTAGATGTGATCCGTGTGCTCAAGTTTTCCCACCAACATGTTTTTTCCTTACTTTCTTAGATGAATTCTGAGGGGGTTTCTCTTAAATTTCACCCTACTCCTCACGAACCATTAGATTATATAATTGAAATAACTGCTAAATTGTACTGACATTCAGTTGTATGACGACGAATAAAATATGTGCATGAAGAAACTCACCCTTAAGACTCGTGGATATAGAAGGGGGGTGGATTTTTTTGTTGCGTCACTGAAGAGGTGAGCGTCCTCCAATTATTTCAAGAGATGCTCGCTTACAAAGAGATCATTACTGCACACCCGCGGGATCTTGAGACATTCACACACACACACACACACACACACACAATAGTCCACTAATGATACACTCGACTACGTACGTTTCTTACTTCATACTCGCTCTCCAAGGAAATATTGATAGGTTTCTTTATAAATTGTTTTAAATCTTTAATATAGCATGGAAATGCTATGGTTTTTTAGGGGTGTCACCTATTTGAGAGAAAATATCCTCAAACCGCAATATTTACCATAGAAATAACAGTTTTAAATCTTCAAAACCAACAAAACAACTCTCAATTATCTTTTTAACAAAAAGTTGCTGTCACTCTGTAAGTTAAAAAATTATTATTATTTTTGGAGGAAAGCCAGATCTTTGTTTCTTACCAATTAAATTTTAGTCTCAAAAGGGCTATATTTTTCGTAAAGCATCCTTCTAAATGAGATAATTCTTCTTTTTCTGACACTATTTTATAAAAGATTAAAACTTGATATATAGGGTTTTTAATTCTATAGGAACATGTTGATAATGTTTGCCGCCATTTAATAATGAAGCCATAATCTTAAAATTACAAACGACTTCCTATATAACTGTGGATTTCTAAACTTTTACACTGCGTCTCGACGTTGCGACAGGCTTCCTCCATAAATGAGTCAATAAATTCTTATATTATTTAATAAGATATTCAGAAATTTTTCCAACTGTTTTTCCAGGTTGGCTTTGTAAATGTGTGCTTATTCAAATAAATATATAAATTAAATAGGTCCCTACACCAAATACAGGCCATTATAAAACCAATAAATAATTAAGGCATATACAAAAATTCAAAGTAGGCCTAGTTGGTTTCCATTAACGAGGAAAAACTATTAACGGGTGTAAATTTGATATAAAGGGTTTCATAAAAACCTTTATGTGGGGCTATGATGGCTTTAAATTGAATTTTAGGGATGTGTGAATCTTCAAAATTTTGAAGTTGTAGGTCAAATTTACTTCACTTTAATTTTGAGATCCAAAATAAACTTCTAATTTTCGAAATATTTCGAAAAAAAAAAGAAAGCTTGGATAAATTATGAAGAGGTTTGAAACATCTTATTATATTTCAACAAATTATTATAAGTTCATGATCACACAGTGAACATATATTGATAACGATAATTTAAAGATTACTGAAAACAGCATAAAATTGTTTATGGTTAATGAGCTTAAATATTTAGGAAAAATTATTTTAACTAGTAATAACGATATTAAAATGGAAATTAGGAGAATAATATAGTTTGGAAATGTATGCTATTACTCGGTCAGTAAGTTTTTAACATCTTATCACAAGCTATTGTAAGGATAATGAATCTAGAAGATTACTGTCGGCAGAACATGCAGAGCGAATGGGAGAATCTAGAGTCTTGTTCAGGGTACTGACTGGCAAGTTCAATGGGAAGAGACCATTGAGAAGAACTTGACGCAGATGGGAGGATAACATTAGAATATACTTAAAAGAGATAGGGTGTAGTGAGGTAGACTGGATAGAACTAGCTCAAGATAGGGATAGATGGGGTAATTTTGTAACTACAGCAATGAACTCTCTAGATTTTCCTATACCATTTAGGAAATAATTATTATGTGACAAAAACTAATACCTTATTTTAGACTTCAGCTTTGCTTCACATGTTCAAAGCTCACTCGACTTCGCTTCGCATTTAAAAAATTACCTTCGCATATCTCTTTTTTTTTTTTTCTTTTCATTTGAGGATTTGAGACGTAAAATAATACGTTATAAATTCAAAAAGTGTACACAGTAACATGTCAGCCACGTAATTAATTAAATAACTATCGCTTAGCTTCATTTCCAAAATAACCAGGAATTAACATTACAAAAACTAGGGAGCTTATCATTAATACTCTAAACATGTGCCGTTTCTAGTATTGCAGACTTTTCCTAATACAACACAAGGAATGCTGCCCTTATAAAATGAAATCTACTCTTTTTTTAAAAAAAATATATAGAAAGCCTGAATGTGACGTGAGTTGAATGGATATAGAAAACTCTTGTATGCTTCAAGGCATAGCATTTCTTATTCCCGGTTATTTCCCAAGCAGTCTATTGCATATGCTTGTGACATATTCTATGTGTCTTCTCCTGGGAGAGATATAACATACATAGTGGATATTTTCATTAATTACGGTCTAAATTCTAGACTTTAAAACTAATACTACTATTTAATTAAAATATGTTAAGCTATATTTTGCTTTGTTTGAAAACCATCTCATGTTATTTAGTTTTAAAAACTCTTCCTTCATATAGTATTTAGCATATTATCGTATTTAGCATATTATCGTATTTAGCATATGATAATGGAGACTTGAAGTGAACCCCATCCATAACATCCTCTTCTCGTAAGTGTTAATAATTAATAAATTATTTTTACGTTCTAAAATAGAGAAAGTAATGTAATCATGAAAATTTATGACCTCAAGTTTATGATTTATTTAGGCGTTTTATAATCCCTGTGAACTTATAACAATGTGTTTTACAAGTCTATCTGTCCCTTTCTCTCTGACTCTCAGTCTATATAAATGTATATCTATATCTGGGGTTACAGCAAATACTGTTCGAGGAATTTTGATCAAACTCGTTAGACAGATATGAAATAATAAGACTTGAAATTTGGTGTTTTAATAATATTTTTATGTAATCAAATGGAACTAAATCAGTAAAAGTTCATTAATAATTATAAAAAGATTTTTTTTAATTTAGTAAGAGATTTACTAGTGTCAGGTTCTTTTTTTTTATTTGCGATGTAGAATGTATAAATTTACATGTAACTTTCAATATGCCATGTAGATAATGCTTTGGCATTCTTTAATGACATAATTTAACTCTTTTAAAGTGTACCAATAGGGTAACATATATTTCCAATTTTATTCATAATTTAGTGTTTATTTAAAATGTCCTCACAAATACTTATCAATTTTTCTTATATATTATTTGATCATTTATATTAATTTTTAACAATAATTTAATTTCATAACTTTTCATCACCACTCAATTTTTATAACTCATTTAATCTCGATTTTACTAAAAAAAATGCTATTGTCATTGTATTTTAAATAGAATTTTATTCAACATTATACATTTCAAATAGAAAAAGAACTGAACACTAATAGATCTATTATTAACTTCAAAAAAATTAAATTCTTTTTATAATAATTATTAATGAACTTTTACTGATTTAATTCCAATTGATTACATACAACAATTTTAGAACATCTAGTGTCGAGTCTTATTATTTCATATTGCAACGCTTCTTACTTAAAATTATTATTTTAGAATGTTTTCTAAAATGTTGATAGACATGGTCAGACCTTGCGGTGAAATAATTATTTTAATTCTAGCTTTGGAATCAAGGTTAAAATTAATATTAAATGTCAGTTTCTTTTAGTAAAATTGCCGTAACCTTTTATTATTTTTTATTAATTTAGTCGTAGGCCTTTACCAAAATATTAATATTTATGAATACCAAATATTAATAAAACAATCTAAACCATTTATGCATGAAAGTAATTCTTGTTTCAAGAAGGTAAAATAAACTCAACATTTAAAAAAAATTGTAGCAGTGTGTCTTACTACCCGTTCGCGTTATACTCTAACCAAACTCTAATCTTGGTTTTGTAGATATTATTGGAACTTTTGATGTTAACTAACGGCGTTGGTAGGCGTTAATCTCTTCTGGTCTATTTAGCCGTTAACAGGCAAGGTTTATAATACCGGACAGGTATACCGGGGGATGGCTTTTCCTTATTGATTGCCAACCCTTCTTCCTCAAAATCTGGTATATATTCTCTAAATAATAACGTCATCATTCCTAATGCACGAATATCCTAGGCTTGTGGTAAGACGTGACGCACAGAAAAAAATCTATTTAAAACTGAGTAGAACGTTAAACAATATTTAACAAAAATATTGTTTGTGTCACTATTAAATTTAATGTTTCTTAGCTGCTCATAATTAAAAATAATACTCTTAAAAATTATAAAAGTACTTTCACAAACCAAGTTTGAGGAAAATCCTCACAGTGATCTAGAATTCACTAAATGTATCACACACACACACACACACACACACACACACACATATCACAAATGGTATCCTTTATGTATATATAGTAAACAAATATTATTTCTAAAGAGTACAGTTTCGTTAAGACTCAAAATTTTACAGTGTGTATAGAATTTGTTAATTCTTTGGATATCGGAGAAAGTACTCGACCCCGTACCGTAGTGGTCAGTGCACATGGCTATGAGACTAGGGGTCCCGGTTTCGATTTCTGGCTGGTACCTTGGGTATTTTTCCCGAAAGAGGAACTAACCCAACGGTCACCAAGGTTTGGTTAGTTAGGCTTAAGTTGGGTTTAAGTCCACTAGTACCCCACCCTCATATTCACTATCACCATTATCTCATCTCATCGGAACAGGAAAAGAGCCTCCACGGAAAGGATGTACGATTAGTACATTCGGGCATCCCTTGGTCAGCGGTACATTAGTACTTGCTATTCTTTTCACTACTGGACTACGAATGAAGTAGCCTAGACCCGCAATATTATACTATCGGAGAAAGTCAAAATCGGTAAAAAAAAATGTTCCTCGCGGAAAATACCCTTGAACCGAACTGTAAAAGTCTGAATATAAATAAGATTTAAATTCCAAAGCAGTGAGTATATTTTTTAACTTTTTTTTCCCACCCTCCAAACTTTTCGATCTTGTGGAAGAGTGTTTGACAGGCAAACGTCCCTTCAAGATTTTCATAGAACAACAACAAAGGGAACTGAGATATTTTATTTGGAGGGAATTTATCTTCTTATTTAAATCAAATATTTTACTTCCTTTGTAATTAAAAAAAATAAATGGTACGGCGCACCGCACAGACTTTCTCTCTCTTTCTATAAACTCGTAAGATTTCTGAACGGAATAATGTACATTGTATCATCACCACTCCACATAAGAACATGCATAAAATAATATACAATGATATATAATCAATGAGAAAAGAGGCGCATCTTTGTCCACCTAAGAACATTTCAAACAGTTTAATGTCTTCCACAAGGGTCAACACTTCGTATTAAAATTTCGATTTCTGGTTAAAATTTTAACATTTTATAAGGTGTTGCAGATCTTCAAGTCATCGCATTGATATTTAATTATTCATTTATACATTTTGACCAATAAAAAATGTAAATATTGACTATTGAGTCTAAAATGGAGATAGATCATTGCTATGCAAACATTTCTCCTAAGAGATTTAAGGAAAAATAACATACTTTTTTAGATACTTATATTTAATTACTCTATGGCATTGGAGAATTATTGCGTTAAGACTTAAGTAGTATATGTTTACAACTAAAGCTCACAAAATTGTATTAATATATTTGCAAATATCTCAGAAACTGCTGCTTTTATAAAAATATATGTCAAATAAAAGTTTTTTATTTCTAATAGTCCTACAATTTTGCAATGATAAGTTGTTTAGTTTCTCCAATAGTTGTGGAGATACGGAAATTAACGCTTCTGTAATGTACCCTAAAAATCATTTTCATAGGAAAATGAAAATAGCCAGTTTATTTATAATCTTAATCAACGCCTAGATACGAATTTTAATCAAAATCGTTTGAGCAGATTTTGAGAAAACCAAATTTTTCTCTTTTCGCCCTTCAGTAAACTACCCTTAATTTTAAGTTTTTATAGACACACAGACAGACGGCATTGCAAAGACTATTTTTTAGGGTTCGGGGGGTCATGAGACGTCGACATCCATCAACATTTCAGGTTAGTTTTTTTTAACGGTCGCAATACTTAAACTTTAATGTCCAAAAAGTTAAAAAATTTATATAATTGCGTATAGATTGAAAGTTATTGATTTTATAAAAATATGTTTCGGATAAAATATTTGTATTATAAATATATATACATATTTTTAATGCTAAGTAATTTCATATCTCAAATAGTTTCGGAGCTATTATAAAAAATGTAAATTAACGCGTCAGACCGGAGCCCTTAAAGCGATTTTGCCGAAATATTGAGAGTAGCCATTTTGTTTGTAATATTTATTAATGTTTATAAATGAAATTTGATCAAAATCGTTTGAGCCGATTTTGAGAAAATCGACTTTTTATCTTTTTGCCCTTCAGTAAACTACCCTTAATTTTAGGGGTAGATATCCAATTCCAAAAACCCCTCGGGGCAACCCTATGAAAACCCTAGATATCAAGTTTCAGCTCAATCGGTAAAATAGTTTAGGCTCTAGTTGGAGGTACAGACAGACAGACAAACAGACAGACAGACGGAAATTCAAAAACCACTTTTTCGGATTCAGGAAGTTATGAAACGTCAAAATTCATCAAAATCTCGAGTTCGATTTTTTTGACGATCACCATACTTTCTCTACCTGTAAGATAGAGAGAAAGTAAAAAAAACACAGCAGATCCTACATATATATTTTTGCTAAGATCAGACGCATTACTCATTATTCGCAACCGCAACAGTTAGTGGTACCTGATAAAGTTTTTTTTACTACGTCTCACTACCTGTCAGTGTTGTACACATATACACTAACTACGCTAATTTTTTAAGGACGAGTAAGTTTGAATTTAAAGTGTGTACCCGAGTTTGCATGAAGTGAGAATGGAAATGTATTTAGGAAAAGTCACCTTCAGTAATACCTGACCAGGCTAGAACCCGATCTCCCCATCATCGTTGAAGCTCATTATATTGCGAGAGGTATGTTTTAGATCAGGGGTTCCCAAACTAAAAGTGCCCGCGGGGCCACAATTGAATCCTAGATTCATCATCAGTTAATTTTTGTCAAATTATGCAAAAACGAGAACCGGTATTTAATTGTGAATGAAATAAGAGGTGGTAAATTTAAACATTTTTATTAATTTTCTGAATAAAATTTACCAGCTAAAAATATTATTTCAATATAATACATAAGATTTAAGGAAGAGATTAAACGTGAACATCTGTTAGAGCTTTCATGGATTTTTCTCACGTGTGTTAAAATTTTACGTTTCTTTGCTAAAAACATCCATTTTAATAGAGTAGATTAATAAAAAAATTAGTCGCGGGCCGCCATTTGGAAACCCGTTCCTTAAGACCATTCGATCACTGAAATGGTTCTGCCACGACACTAAAATATATGCAAAAGCAGCTTTTTTTTAAAAATTTCATGTTTGAATTACATCTTACTACCTTTCCTAGCTACCCAAATATTTATAATACTGGTGAATAAAAGATAAAGGTAGAATTTATAGGAAATGTACCCATGTTTATATAGAGGGAAAGTGTAAAACTGTTTGGTAAAATAACGACAACCCACCCATCCAATATCCAAAACCCAATGTTTCAGGGAGTTTACGCTCTGTTACTAAGACTATTTATTATTAGGTAAGTTTAGCGAAGATTATTTATTATCTTTTATTTTACTAATTGGTAGATTTAACTTATTAGCCTTATATAACTATCAATATTATATTTGGTTTATTTTGATTATAATTCCTGTTAGTTTAGTTTGAATGACGTCGTGTTTGGCGGAGACTGATCGAAATCCTTTTTGATTTTGCTGAAAGTGAATCTGAACTGTTATCAGGTTTTAATATCGATTATGGTGGAAGTGTGTCGTGCTTGAATATTTTTGGCCTGAATATACTAGAATCTTATTTATATGTATATTATTTTGTGTTTTTTTATTAGGTTCTATTTTTTAATTGGGTTTCTGACGAAACATCACCGTTAATCCAATATAATGAAAGATTGATGATACCAAGTAATCAACGGTGTGGCTGGTCTAGCTGTTAAAAGCCAACATTACTCTTCTATTAAGTGTAAGAGAAGGTTGTAGCCTTAACTTCCCCATTAAAGTCGAATATTATTATTATTATTATTATTATTAGTAGTAGTAGTAGTAGTAGTAGTAGTAGTAGTAGTAGTAGTAGTAGTAGTATTTACCTGCTTCAGTGGTCGCATGGTCTAAGTCGTCACTCTCGCAATAATTTAGACTGCCGATGACAGGGAGATTAGAGTTTGAATCCCAGTCTGATGTACTGAGAGTGGTTTACCCTAAATGGTCTTCCAATTTCCCTCCATGCAAATGCGGGTGCACTTTATCTAAACTGAATCTTCCCTATCCCCAATACATTATCGTAATTAGTACATATGCGTATAGTTTGGACAGCTAGTAAGAGGTGGTGGGTTTTTTTAGCACCGCGTCTTACTACCCATTCGGCTTATACGCTTATGTACTAATTACGCTAGTGATTTTAGGGCATAGGAAGGTTATATTTATAAGAATTGTACCCACATTTGCGTGGAGGGAGATTGGAAATTTATTTTTGAAAAAACCCTCAATACATCCGACCAAGATTTGAACCTCTCTCTCCCCGTTATCGGCAGTCTAGTCTGCTGTGAGAGTATCAATTTAGACCACGTGGCCACCGAAGTGGGTAATGTTTCTATAAAATAAATATTATTTATTAATTTCTAATCAATTAAAAATACTAACTAATTATACAAGGGAATACTCTCACGAACTATTTGACTCTGGAAAATAATGTTTTCGCGGGATTAATTTATAAAAATCAATTTTTTGTACATTCTTGTGTTTCTATTGGTCGACGGTAGCCTATATACAAATTTGGTTTTTCATCAATTTTATAGTCTAAAAGGGATTGTTTGGACCTATCATTGAATACAAATAAGTAATTAGTTTAACTTAACCAGGACACCGTTTTTACAACTAATCGTTCAACACTTAGGCCAATGGTGGCCGACTTCTGTATACACGAGGGCCAATTACATGATGTGAGTTGGCCTCACGGTCCACATAAGCTTTTGTCTAGCCAATATTTAATAATATGTCCTGGAATAGTTAACATTTAACTTTAATTTATTTGAGGTGCTTAACGTGATTTTTCTGAATAGATTGATTATATCAGTACATGACTTATAAACTAACTTAAGTCTAGAACAGACACACATACCAGGAATTGATCCCGTGACCCATAGCTAAGTAGACAGACACGGTACCGACTAAGCTAAGGTGTCGGACAAAAACATGGGTTAATTCAAGATGGTAGTAATATTTATTCCAAATTCTCTTTGCAAAAACATTTTACAGACAAACAAAATATGTATCAGGTTGAACCGAGTGAACTTATTATCTGTAATCCATGGTTTTTCAAACAACTTTCCTCGCGGTGACACTTTTTTCGATAACGCGATCCTTCAGAAAAAAGGGGATTGCACCTCTACATCTGGTTTATCTTGAAATACACTCGCCCCGTGTCACAATCCTGGAAGGAGAATTTTATTTTTTGGGGTCAAGGAAAAATTTAAAATCAACAAAAGGTTCTAAGGGTGTTATTTTGAAGGGGAAAAATGTGATAGCATCCCAAAATATTTTTAAAAATAGCATTATTTCACAAGATGGCTTAAAACTGATTAATAAAAGCTTGTTAGCTTAACAGAATTATATTTTAGATTATCCAAGTATTCCAAACCTTTTTTCACTTAGTTGAAGACAATATTTTCACACACGCTTTGGTGGACTGCCAATGACGGGGAGATTGAGGTTCGAATCTCGGTCGAGTGTACTGAGGATGGTTTTCCAAAAAGGCTTCCCACTCTCCCTCCACACAAATACGGGAACACCTCCACTAAATATAGCCTTTCTCATTCCTAAATTTTTAGCGTAATGAGTGCCAAATGGTTAATAAGACAGAGTGCTAAAAATGTATTTATTTTTCCACGACACATTTGTATAAAAGCTGCAATATAATAAATGTTTATTATATTTAGATAAAAATGTAAATGCTTACTATCGAGATGCTGTTGACAATAAGTGTATTCCCCTATTGATGCACTCATCTACTTGCATGTCATATTTACTTTAATTTGTTCAACAATATTTTGATTGAAGTTCTCAAACATTTCAGCATACGTCGGCCTATTGGATTTTTAGAGAAGGCATTTTTTTAATTTGCTTTTTGGATGTTTTTATAAACATGGTTTCAAATAATGACCTGACAAGCTGACCCAATTACATTTTCGTCAGTAACATGTGGTTTCGTGTGGGGTTTTTTTCCCCAATCAATTCAGCATTTTTGAATGAGGTCTCAGGTGCACTGTATGAAACTTGATGTGAAAGTGTAACGGACGTGAGAAAAAGTCAGGTTTTAGTAGATTTTATATCAAAACTTTTTTTTTTGTCAAAATAATGCCAATTTTTTCTCTTCGTTTAAAAATGTCCGTTACCTAATGCCACTATGTTCAGGGCAGATTCAACCAGTGTTGATATAAGAAAATGTGAAGAAAATTAAACTCTACCGATTTTGATTTTTGATTAGACTAATTTTGGTCGAAAAAATATTATAATAACTGTAAAAACACTTACCTTTTCTCGTGTCCCCTACAGTTCCACCTTAAACTCTTTTCTACTATTTAGTTGCTGCCTCATATTGTGATTTTAAAAGACGTTCAAAATAATATTAATATGGTTGATGTGACTACAGGGATATATTACAACCAAGCTTGTTTTCAGTAAAGTATAATATTAGGATATCAAAAACATATTTTCCCTCTTACATATATAAATCTAAACATGTATATATATACTCTTTTGATGGCCCATATGCATACGAAGGTTGGTTAAAATTAAGTCAACAGATCAAAAGACATGTGGAATATATCAACACATATAAATAGAGAATGAATGCATAATACAATATGTGTATCTTCCCAAAGGAAAAGCTTTATAAAATAATCTAATATACTGTGCGTAGTACGAAAATGTGCTTGGGGTTAGGGGGGGGGGCATTAATTCTCAACTAAGCCATTAAATCTGATTTCACCTCCTTTGATCCAACCAATTTTTAAGAGAAACTATTAATAAACTATCTGAAAAAACCGAGCTATTTATGTTATATACTTTATTTTATGTTAGTGGGTGTGTGGGTGGGTTTATGATGTGTTCTAAAAGCTACGGGGTAGTAATTGCATTCATAAATTAATCACCCCTTTGCACTATTGTGTGTAAAGGTCATTCGAACATCAACATTTTACTGCACAGTTACCCGCCTCGGTGGCGTAGTTGGCTAACGCGCCAGTCGTGTTGAGTCAGACCACCGAGGACGGGGAGATCGAGGTTCGAATCTCGGTCGGGTGAACTGGAGGTGGTTTTTCCTAAATGGTTTTCCACTCTCCCTCCACGCAAATGCGGGTTCACTTCCTATATATTCAACCTTCCCATTTCCTAATCCATTAGTGTAATTAGTACTTAAGCGTATAACCCGAACGGGTAGTAAGACGCGGTGATAAAATTAAATTAAATTAAATTAAATTACTGCACAGTTTTTACACGTGTATAATTATAAGCTATAAATAGTGAATTAACGATTTCAAATAATTTCAGTTCACGAGTTATAAGTGATCTGACTTGCTATTCTATGCTTTTTACTTACCATTGTTAAGGTAAATTATTTAATGTTTGGGGCTGAAATTTAGTATAACTAGACATTTATATGTAGGGTACAGAATGAAATATTTCTAGTATTAATATAATTAAGTTTAATAAATAATATGAAAATAATATATATTTTAATAATATATATATATTTAATTGAGATATTTACAATATTATTATTAATATTAATGTCATTAATATTATAAATATTTCATTTTATTCATCTCTTATGAATGTCTAGTTATACTAAATTTCAACCCCATACATTCATTAATTTACCTTAACAATGGTAAGTAAAAAGCATAGAATATCAAGTTTGACCCGTTATAACTCGTGAACTGAAAGGATTTGAAACCATTAAATCACTATTTATAGATTATAATTTATACAATTGTTAAAATTGTGCAGTAATTTATTTGTGGTAGAAAGATCTTAATGTAAAAACACTGTTGGAATCGTTTAACAGGATAGTGTGCCATTGTAGTTACTGTTAAACTAAATCAGGTTATCACATATAAAGAGTAAGGTAAAGCTTGTATGAGTTTTATTTTAGAACATTATTATGTATAACACACGGACTATTGAAAGCTTATCTTAAGGTATAGGGATGAAGAAGGTTGTTTTTAAGGAAATGTACCCGCAATAGCATGAAGATAGGATCATAAAACCACAAATATGGGTTACATTTGGTAAACAGCCCCAGCCTAGATTCTTAACTAGCCTCGTTACCGACAATACAGTCTATTGCGACCCGGACGTCTTATACAACGTGACTACCAGTGCAGGTCTCGTATTATCTATGAACGTATAGTAAAAAAATATATATATAATTGTTGAATTTCCATAGAATTGAAAAAGACCAGTTAAATTCTATGTGTAACTTATAATAATTCTATGTGTAACTTATAATAATTTGGTATTATTGCATGAATTTGCTCTGTCACATTGAGAATATAATAATTATAGTTAAATAAATCACTTATGCATCACACTTTAGTGCATTTAAAGCGTTAATTAAGAGTGTAACAAATTGTTTGGAATATTGGTATTCATAGTCTATATTAATAAAATGAAGGTTGGTTGAACCGTGAAACCGTGCGCATTTTCTCCCACTCCTTCCTTCTCGTCGTGACGTCAGCTTCGGGGGAGTCGGGTAGCTGAAGAAGGGACAACTTGAGGGAAACCAAGCAAATATACCACCTATTTAGTGTGTTTAAATGTTTTTAAAATTAGGAATCATGCCAAGTTTGGCAGCAATATTAAATATCTTAGTTTTCCGAAGGATGAACTTAATAAAAGAAAGTGGATATCAACATTTAAGAGGGAGGACAAATTTAACCTGTAAACCTGTAAGTAATTTTCTCTGACTATACTAACAAATATAATATTGCAACGTTTGATGCTCTATAAATAAATTGTACAAACATTCGTTAAAATATTATATATAATTTAATAGTAATAATAAGCTGCACTACGGGGTCTTCAAGACTTATAATCAACGTTAATCCAATCAAAATCCAAAATCATGTAGAAGCTATTTTTAAATAAATATGTTTGTGTCACCATGTATTTTTATTCTTTTGAACTATATGCATATTTAATTACACAAATAATCTAGGGGTGAATATGGTTGATTTTAGAGGAAATGTACACGTATTTGCGTGGAAGGAGAGTGGATAACCGTTTAAGAAGGGGCCCCATCTCCCACTTCCGGGATTTGACAACTGAAGCGGGTATATATATTAATTAATTTTGTTAGTATTTTTGCGTAAGGTCCTACTATTTTATTAATATTAGTAGACCCGTATTTATAAAAAATTCTAATGTGGGCCACATCTTTTTACCTGTTCAGGCAGTCCTCATATATATATATATATATATATACTAATAAAGTAGGAACTTGCGTGGAGAGAGGATGGAAAACCATTTAGGAACAACAACGTAAGTCAGATTTATTGTTGTGGTTTTCTCATCCTCTCTCCATGCTAATGGTGATTCTTATTTGTAAAGGCCTACTTTGGTAATATTGAAGTATTTTAACATATTAGTTTTACATATATATGCATATAGGTATGGTTTATGATTTTACCAATTAAATTAGGCCGTTAGTAGCAAATGTGCTAAACCTATCGATTATAATAAAAATGTCAAAATGAGAAGTTTCCTAGCACTCAATGAACCAACATATAATAATATTGCCTTGTGATTTTGTTGGCTGAAAAAAGTTTATATTTTTCTAATCAAAATAATCCTACTATAGTTAAGTTGCGTATTCATGATACATAAATATTTATACTAGAAATTAAATGGTTCAATATTTATCGAGAGTATAAAGGCCCATTTATTGTTATGTAAGTATGTAAGTATGACCACCCAGTTTTGATATAATTTGTGTCAAAATGTCATCTTAATAACTATCACGTCTCAGTAGAGTGTGTGATCGGACTTGCGTTAAGTAGATATAATTTGGCGTATGGCTTGGTTAGCTTTGGTCAGCTTAACTTAATTACTACTGTCATTACAAGTTCTCCGTTCCAATCCACCCCCTTGTGATATTCAAGTTAATTCTATTACACCACACATTTGATAGATATCCAGCAAACTAGAGCATCGACGCTGTTACGAATACTCATCAGGTTACCAATACCCATTTACCAAACGGCTCCATAAAGGTGGGAAAGGGGTATTATATATAATTAGAGGAAAACCTATTTTAATCTTGCCTCTAATGATACCTAACCATTGTTATTTTCACGAGAGTCATCTACACTATACGGTATTTATATTTGTAAATTCCATTAGAATTTAAAACGCATGAATCGATTATGTCTCAAAGGAACTATAGAATTACGCTGAATTAGTTTGGAACAATTTGTTGAACAAATCTTTCAAAGAGTTTATTTAACATTATACATTTTCATAACATAAGATCCACTTTTTAAGAGTTGTAAGAGTTATTCTACTTTTATTTGTAGATTTTTATTTTTAAAGTAACAATGTTGTTACACTCAGTTAAAACCATAAAAACTATCTCCAAATAAACTCCCTAGTTTATCTAAAGTGAGATAACATTTTAGAAAACATCCTAAGGAAATTTTTAAATAAGGAACGTTATTAAGATAAGATAAAATAATAAGACTTTAGGGTGACCTGGTAGTCTAGGGGTAAGGTGTCAGACTTCTGTGCTGAGGGTCCGGGGTTCAATCCCTTCAAACCCTTCCCTCACCTCTGACAAGATGTGTATTAATCACAGCTTGTGAATGTGAGGAATGCCAGGCCTTCACCGTGGTTCGGATCCCACGTTAAATTGTAGGTCCTCCATTTCATCTCACAATCATCCTAACACTACACATTAGCGTAAGTGCGTATAAACCGAACGGCTAGTGATACGCGGTGCTTAATAATAATAATAATAATAATAATAATAATAATAATAATAATAATAATAATAATAATAATAATAATAATAATAATAATAATACTTTAAATTCATGTATTTAAAATTTATGGTAATAAAAATTGATCAAATAATATTGACAACTTATTATGAGTTCAAAAGGATTGATTAAATATAGAAGAGATTGAACGGCTTTAAAAAATTAAGAATTGAAAATATAGAATGGTATGTAAAACAATTGTTAACAGCATATTAATATTAATTTATTACAAAGTGAGAAACGGTAGTATTTTTTTCTTCAAAATCACTTTTTCTCATTTTTTGTAAATCTCAAATCATACTTATTAATTTTCAAAATTAATATATTACTAACGATTTTTTTTTACTAAACATTCAATATTTTTAATTATTAAGTTTTTAAAGCTGTTCAGTCTTTTCTATTTGCTCTTTTTGCACTCATTATAAACTGTCAAAGTATTATTTAATACTAGTTAATAAATTGGTATTATAATAAATTTTAATACATTAGTTTAAAGTCTTATTCTCTTATCTTAAAGAGAACTAACTAATAAAAATAGGCCTACTGCTCGCATCGGTGGGCACGAGAAATAAATGTAAGGTTAATTTAGTCTGGTGTTTTGGTGATGGGGATTTGGGACTATAATTTCCTACTCTCCCTCTACGAAAATGTTGCAGCCCCTTTTGGATATAATAAAAAAAACCTAAAGGAAGAATTAGTTAGCAGGAGCCCAGCCAATATACAAGTTAAGATCAATACACCATGAATTCAAATAGTAAAGCAATATTAGTTTATATATTTTATATTTTTTATAATTAAATATAATGTAAAATAGTCTTACATTATATTTAACGTACGAGCTAACGAACTAGCTCCTCTTTGAATGAAATTTCGGCCAAGAGTGGTTTTATATTTCCATTCCCGGGGTGTTATATACAATAGTTGCCCCAGAAAATGATAGAGGGGACCTATGGAAAGGGGAACAAAGGGAGGTAATGAGGGGACGAAACGTATGTCGACTGTCAGGTGGCGATTCTACACAACAGGCTGCCACGCCATACAAATCGAACATCTGGAACATTCTGGGTCAATATATAACGTTATCCCATCCTTCTCGAACATTGAGGAACTGCTTTGAATTTGCGCTTGGTTCCGACTCCTCTTTAACTCGCCAATCAAAAATCAACTCTTGTCGCGGGTGGGTGTGTTTGGATCGTCTTTGGTTCAAGTTGTCGTAGAGATAGGGATTGAAAGGAATACATGGTGAGTGACAAACTGAGTTGATGTTTCCCACTTAGATATATTTTTATTTCTGTTCATTGCAGATTGATTAAAGCTACAATATTTTCTCTTCAAAAGCAAGGAAAAACTTGAATAGAAATTTCAATCTATAATTTAAAGAGAAGTTGTATGGCTAGTATCTATCTGTCTAAGCCCGTTCTCACCTATGGCCAATTGGACGTGACCTTATCTTACTTAATTTTTTAATACATTAAAAAAAATTAATTGAATCCACTCTCCCTTTATCTACTCTTACGTGATAACTGACATAAAGATACTTTTTTATAAACAAAGAAATCCTAAACGTTTGAGCTTATCAATTGAAGATAAAGTTTGGTTAGGTTGGTTAGTATTTTAATCAACCTGTCGTAGACGGGCCCAAAACTAGTGAGCTGTAATTGATTAAATCACTATGATACGAAAAATGTATCTTTGAATATTTAGAATACTGTAGCCTTTTTCCACCATAATTCGCCTGTCGGGATGTTGTGCACTTGGATGTTATTTAGAGAACCGTGTTAAATTCAGTAGAACAGGACACCACTACTCCAGGTTTAATAATATAAACTAACACCACGCACTACAAAGGAAGTCAAGAAGGGCCTCACGCTGGATGGGAAACACCCGACCTTAGATAACTATGTTCCTATAACTGTTTTTAAGGTGGGGCTGTAGGGGACGCGAGAAAAGCTATCAAAACTTTTTGGTCACATTAAATCAAATATTTCTCCTGCAGAAACATAGAGTTTAATTTTCTTCACGTGGTGACATCAACAGGTTCCTGAATATCTGTCAAGGATGTCGGGGAATTTAATGAAAACTTTTTCTCTTCATCTAAAAGGTTTGTCATCTATTGCCGCTATTCTCATGATATTATATTTAAGAACTGTTAATATCATCATGTGAAGAAAATTGATTTATATGTTTCTATTGAAGCCATATTTTATTTATTTTGGCCAAAAAAAATAGTTCGCTATAAAAATTGCAAAAACGCTTAACTTTTCTCGGGTCTCCTACACTCCCAACTTAAGATTAAGTCATTTCCAAAATATGTGATAAATTTGGGAGGAAAAAAATGTGTTTTTTTTATATGGCACGAAAGAAGGAAGGATTCTTATAAATGTTCCCTCCATAGTCATTGCTTCCAAGGAACTGGCTCGAGCCCAACAGTCTTTCAACGGGCACGAAGTGTTTTATATGGTCCGCCTTGTTCTTGCAAATAATAGCACAGCTGCTAGGAATAGCATTAGAAGTGGTTGGTGGTGGTGGTGTTGGGGAGGGGTTAGTAAGGCAGTTAGGTTTTACATCGGAAAGTCAAGTCTCTGGAAACTAAAGGAAATATCCTCAAAGGAGCCGTTCCGACAAGTTCCTTCTCTCTCTCTATCTTTTATTACCAACCACAGAGGTTTTATATGTATAAATTGTATCGAGGGAAGAAGATTACTTGAATATAGTATTAAAGAGTGAGGGAGATACATGCGGATAGCAAAGAGATGACTACAAAGGGATAAAGTATATGCAAAATAGAGAGATATCGTGATAAACAGGATGATCCAAAACAAACGGAAACTATTCTTGCCGACTAACAAACAAATTATTGCCAATAAGAAATGTATGTACTAATGGTTTAGTTAAATAAGTTTATTGACATCATCATTGTGGAACTCGGTGGGCTTGGGGTATACGCACGCCGATGTTCGTAGGTTCAAACCCAGCCGGGGTCGACGGATTTTTCTTGAGCGATAAGAATCCATAGCACAACTTCCTTCGGAGGGGAAGTAAAGCCGTCGATCTCATGTCGATTGTGGTATGTAAGAAACCCTGGAGGGTATTTAAAAATAGCCATCCCGACAAAATTGGTAGAAGGCCCTTTCACTCTCGCTCACAGAAATTCTCGTGTACTGACATAATCAGTCGGTTCAGAAAGTGTCCCTTAAATACCTCAAACAAATAAACAAACAACACAATTTTCATAATTTATACAGAATGACTCATAGTCTACATTAATAGTTAATATAATTATTTTTGATGTCGTTCTGAAGTGCTTTTAAAGAAGATCGTATGAAGCGCATTCTTCTGGCCGGGTCAGAAAGTTTTCGATAGCTTGTAGACGAATTCTACAGAAGACACGCTCATGGGCAGACAAACCACACACGACACTTTTGCCAAACTCTCTATTTCTATGTATGCAAACTTTTGAAACATCTTGTAGTATCCCTTTATTCTATATTTTCAATTATTATCTTTCATATAAGAACTGTAATAAATGTTCGACTTTCACCTTATTTATTTAGTACAAAAAAAAATATTTTTTTAGAAAAGAATTTAGGTAAAACGTGCTATACTTGTTTTGTTGGACTGTAGCTTAGTGATATTAAAATACACATCAATGGCTATGTATATTATATATCCTTACTTATTTTTTCTTCAATGTAGTGCCTTCAGTTTTACTTTATTTTTATAGGCTTTAACACAAAGAGGCACATTGAACCAGATTGAAATGCTGACCTAAGTAAACAAAATTAATAGCTGTTTGTAATTTGTAATAAAAATTAATTGGCAATTGTTATAATAATAATAAATTATTTACAATCATAATAGTGGTTAATTTGTAGTTATAATAATTTGATAATATGTAACAGTTCTTATTTTGTAATACATGATTATTAGCACCAAAATTAGTCGATGATTGTAAGGTGTATTATTTATACTAACCATAAAATCAGTTTAATCGCTTAAATTCTTTTAATTTATTTCTAGCAGTAACAGAAAAGCTCACATTGAATATAAACCACAAACGTACAAAATTCAGATTTTTAGCCAAGCGTCGTTAAAATATTAATATTTTATAATATAGGTGCGGCTGACACACACTCGACCACAGCTCCACGCAAAATTCCAAGAGACAAAATATCTGACCATAGGGTTGCCGGTCACACACACCAACACACCTCGATGTGGCAGTTCAATCCTTCTTTGGCAATTCCTACAACAGAAGATGCAGCTACACAACAGGCTTAGGTTTTTTTTTTTAGCACAGCGCAGATACTTGAACTATAGCAAATATAGTAATGAATATACAGAAATATCTAAATGTTACATTGTAATAATTTGTAATGTTCCGTATGTAATTTGTACATACACACATACAGTAGCCCCATGGCTTCTTTGGTGCTGACTGACATTTCGCTCACTTCTGACAGTCAACATTTAGGTTTATACCTAAATTTTGACTGTCAGAAGTGATAGCTGCTAAACACATGTTTTTTGCAAATCATATGGTTCGGCGTAGGGATACATAGTTTGGTCTGGTAACTTTTCAAATCCGTCAGCTGTCAGCTGTGAGTTGTCAGTCAGCACCAAAGAAGCCATGGAGCTACTGTACCTAATCACGCTTAAGCTTATGCTGAAAGGATTTTATAGTGGCAGCAGTTTTAATATTCAGATCAAGATCTTGTTGGTGATAGAGAGGTGAGGGCTCGAATCCCGGTTGGATGTACTGAGGATACTTTCTATTTAAACTATTTATTACTCTTCCTACACTTGGCTGGAGTTACATTTAATTTTACGTCCACCCTCTCTTATCCTTATTCTATTAGAGGAATTATGTGGATATCCTGGGCGAGCTGCAAGCCTTGGATATTGGTGAAGATNGGGGGGGGGGGGGGGGAATTAATTGGGTACGCTCTACTTTTATTTACAAGGGAATGAGGGCGATAAGTTTGCTCCGAATAGTAGAGGAGCAGGTGTTCTTGACTTGCAGCACAAAAGGATAAAGGTTCTTCCAAATCCTAAGAATACGACCATGCTGGCGTGATTCATTTTTTCCATGAGATCTGGTTTAAACCCCTTTTCGAAAAAATACTCCCTTAATTTCCTAGCTAGGTTTCTCCCCTTTTGGGTTTAGGGGTGGTTTGACTTCCTCCACGACAGCTCAAGGAAAGAACTATAAGTAGTCCATGCGTCATAGCCTAGTAGAAACCTAGCGTTTAAACCTTCCAGTGTATATATATATATATTTATTTATTATGGTTTCCATCCAACCTAACTTAACCTAACCTTTAATGCGTGTATGACTTTTGTTCTTATTTAATTTTGTAGTTTCTTGTGCAAAGCTCCTCCTGTCCCCGTTGACTTTCATGGACAGTAAAAGGGAAGGGAGGGGTCCCCCGTCCCCCTTCCCCCAATAAAAGTGGCGTAACCAGGCTATTAGATTCGCACTACTTATAATCGCTTCCTTGAGGTGTCATGGAGGAACTATACTATTGATATATGACTACTTATCTCTGTGGACAAGGCCGTAGCCAGCCAATTATTTCAGAGGGGGGAGGGGGGGGGTTGGTGGGCACAGCCCCTAACTGCCGGAGGCTAGAAAAAAATTATAACTTATAAATAGTTCTAGAAGCTATCTGAAGTGTTATATATGACAACGTAACACCATAAGCGCCAGAGGCTAGGAAAAATTATAAATATTAAACACCTATAGAAGCTATATGAAGTGTTTTTTTATGGTTACACAGCCCCCTAATTTGTACTTGTACCGTAATTTGGATATTGTTTAAACCAAAAATAAAGTCATATATATTTTTTTCATAAGATTTAGGGGGGTTTGAACCCCCAACTCCCCCCCCCCCAACTACGGCCTTGTCCGTGGAGGAACGCGACACTTTCGGATGAGGGGATATCTTAACCTGCATTCCCACCGAGAATTTTTATGTGGTATATTATTATTATTATTATTATTATTATTAAAATAGTGAATTTACAACTATTGGAGGAGATCTAAATATTTAAGAAAAACATATTTTAACAAAGGATAGGCTTATATAAAACAGAATTAGCATCACCCCATTCGGTCTATACCTATATGTTGGGGTACTAATAATTACACTATTGTGTTAGGGATAAGCAAGGTACAATTTAGAGGAAGCTCAACCACATTTTTTTGTAAGGAGAGTGTAAAACCATTTAAGAAAAACGATTCTCAGTACATATGACCGGGATTCGAACCCGGATATCGGCAGTGAGAGTGACGCCTTAGACCATTCGACCACCAAAGTGGGTTATTTTGATTGTTAAGGTGAATAAATACATCCCATTTCCAACATAAACTTGGTTTATCCATGTCCATGCAGAGGGAAGGAAGAATATATTGAAATCATGGAAGCAGGGGACTGGATTAAATTATTCATGACTCAAGATATGAATATAAATAGCTTCAAGATGTTGTAAATCGATTATACTTGCATCACAAACCAACGTAGCATGAATTTTTCATTCATTGATAACAATGGCTACAGATCCAGACGTCCCGGGATCGATCCCTGGTGCTTCCAAAAAAATGTTCTGTGAAGCTGTGGGTCTAGAACGGGGTCAAACTCGGCCTCGTGAAGACAAATGAGGAGATACTTGAATAAATAAGTAGCAGCTCTGGTTTAGAAAACTGAGATTATCGGCCGTATGGTTCGCTTTACTGACCACATGGCACCTTCTACCCGCAAATGTCGGCACTATCATCGATAATGGTGGCGGCCGCTCGGTCTGTATAGCTCTCTTGCGGGTTCACACCATCGAGTTGCTTTTGTATGTAACAATAAGGACCTAGATATTTATTATACACTTCAAAGAGAAAAAACAAACAAGAGAGGTGGATTGTGGTTGATGGTCCCTCAGAGTCGAGATGGAGAAAGGCGGCTGCCCTGCAGCCCTCTGGTACCATCGGGGTGATGGAGCTCCCCGGCAGTAATGGGAATAGAAGAGTTGAGTTAGTTTAGTTTAGCTTAGTTTGGTAGTTAAAATAGCTAAATTAGGGATGGGGAACTAGTTAGGGGGTAGATTAGGAAATTCAATTTCCAAGGGTGAAAGGAAGGGTGAAAACGGAAGTGTGGTGGCTAGAAAGTAGGCGGGGCACCAACTCCGATAGGGCGCCTCCCCAGGTGGTGGTTATGGGGATGCCCACCTCTGCTGGGGGCTTGGCGGACTCGGGAGTGAAATCCCGGGCACTGTAGAGGGCTCCAGCGGGGGAGGGTATCGGGGGCGTAATATACCTGGGGTGGACCAACTGGAACTAGGGGTAGTTGAATTTCAATTAAATTAAGAGCCAAAATCTGTGTTGTTGTGTTAAAAAGGAAATTCATATTGTAATTGTAAAAGTAAAGTCAAAGTTATGTGAAAAAACTGCCCGGATTTAAAGTTTGTAAGATACCGGGCCTCTAAACACTGAATAAATAAAAATTAAAAATTAAAAAACTTTAAAGATAAAGTGACAATATCTAGTAACCTATATTCGAGCTTGGCTTATTGAAACATTTTAAAATACTATCACATGAAAATGACCACTATTCTTATTTATAATTTATCATTAAATCGCTTTTTAATTGTATGTATAACAAATTCATTGAGATTACGTAAGATCTATCGATTTGTTATTAAATTTATATATCTAATTTTACATTTTCATGATGGGGGGTATGTCAAAAAAAGTTTGCAAAAAATGTTTAGGGATTCCAAATAAAATTAGATAGCCTAACTATTTATTTTATCAAGATACGGATTTTAAATCTGGATACCTAGCTCAGTTTGGGAAAATATTGGTTTGTATATAAGTCAATGGTATCCAACCTAATTTAAATTTATATTTATATATCAAATAATAATAAAAAAACATTTTAACACTAAAGGGAGATAAAAAAAATCCTTTATTTTTCTACTCCTACGTATTCAATGCTATACGCATTTAAGTGCACTAGTAAGATAGTTATTAATAAGGTAGAGTTGAGGGAAAATGCACCCGCATTTACGTGGAGGGAGAGTGTAAAACCATTTAGGATTAAAAACAACACTCTACACCCTGCTGAGATATGAGCCTCGACTTCCAAGTCATCGTTAAACCAGACCAGATGAGCCTGAAGTTCAGTCCTCGTGACTACTGGGTTTATAAGGAAGCTTATTGATTCGACCTTATTTATGAAAAATTATCCTTTTGACAGTAACGACGTGGGTGATGACTCTTTTTTCCTCCACCCCAAATTTTCAAATATAAAAATCAAGTAAACCTATTTATTTAAAAAAAATACCGTTAGTATTTTTCATCCGTTTTCTCTCAAATGTTACTCGTTTCATTGGCCCATTGGTCTAAGGCGTCACTCTCGTATTAGACTCGTAATGACGAAGATATAGGGGTGACCTTTTTCCTCAATTATTTCTCACTCTCCTTCCACGCAAAGGTGGGTAGATAACCTTTAAAAATCTTCCCTCCTCATCCTTTCCCCATTAGAGTAATAAATGCATATAGCTTTTTTTTTACATCCACTACTGTTTCCAGCCTGTGGTCTGGATAAGTTTTTTTATTCAAGTAATATATTTTTCTACTACCGGTTCGCTAGGCCTGTCTAGCTTCACATGCCTTATAATATAACTTAAGATTAGGACAGGCACAACACCCAGTACCCAGCCGTTAATTTATCAATTTGAAAGGGTAAACTCATATTTCATTAATGATACATTTTTCGGCTATGCCGGGAATCGAACCCGGGACCCTTAGCTAAGTAGGCAGACATGTTATCGACTAAACTAAGGTGTCGGATCATGCATATAACTTCAAGTAATAAGATGCGCTGATAAAAAAATATATATTTAAAAAGCTAAACATATTTCACTACGTGATGACTAACATTCAAATGGGTAATGTTCATTCATGTTTAAAGTAAATGTGGTCTTTGACGCTGAATTTCACCAGCCAATTTTCTCATACATGGAAAAGTTGGATGAAATTACTGTTCGTAAACAAATTGTCTTGGTGGGAAACTAATAAATCAAGATCCTAAGCTTGCTAATATGATATTTATGGTTGAAAACAATTAGAGGTGGCTAATAGTTTACTCTCACACCCCGTCGTTAAAACGAAGCTTATATGTAAGCGGTACGCTATGTACGCCCTTTGTTTGGATCAGGTTTTTTTCAATCTGTGTTACGCGTTTCACCAAGAGGGTCAGGAGGTTACATTCCATATTTGTTAGAGTTAGATGTTTAAGAAATAACGGCCTCTATGAATGTCTAGGTTGTAGTTTTAAAATTGTTACTCCACATCAGGGTTATGTTTCTTAAATCTACAAGTCTACAAGTTACAAGTTACAAGTTACAAGTGAATGTTTTACAATTGTAAACATGAAGGATTTCATTTTTTTAAATAAACTTTTAAATTTTGTGCAGTTGTAGAACGTACTAACAAGTTAGCTGTTTTATTTACAAGTTGAGTATTAATATATACAATTTAGCGTCCAACCCGAACGGGTAGTAAGACGCAGTACTAAATAAAAAATGTTTATATATATATATATATATATATATATATACAATTTAGTCTTCATTGTTACAGCAACCAAAACTACACAAATCATTTAAAATGATTTTGTCCTAGGTTTAGTTAAATATTGAAATATCATTTATTTAAAAAGAATGTATATACAGTACATAGTTTTGTTACGAACTTTCTAAATTAGAGGTAAAAAATAAAATAAAATTATAGATATATATATAATATATATAAAATTATAGTTATATTATATTAAATTTTTTAGTTCTTAAAATTCAAAATTACGGTAGGGCACTGCGTAATATAGGCCTACTATTTCCCGAACTAAAACAGTTGTTGATTTATTTTGTATTGTAATAATTACCTATATCTTGTAATAATTATCAGTTTTTAATAAACTCGTTCGAGACTGTTTTTAAGTGGCCGTCTCCTAACCTCATCATACGTTTATAAACATAATAAACATGTTACTTAAAATGTGTATACAGGTGGTTTGTTCATTGAAGTAGTATCCTGGACTAGTTATGCACAAAAAGTACAAAAATAACCTATTAAAATTGCACTTGTAAAGTATTTTACCTCTTACTGAAACTTGTAGAAAATACTTTTTGATTTACAATTGCTTGTAATCTTGAAGAAGCTTTATGAAACCAAACTATAATATTACTTGTTAAAAAAAGTTATAGATTGTAAAAGTCACTTGTAAAGTTACAAGTGTTTACATGAAGACTTATTAAAACATCATTTTCTGATTTCTTACCATTTAAAAGTGAATTATCGTGTAAATAGTAGACTAGTAACTTTATGAGTCAGAACCCAGGCAGTCAATTAGTTGATGAAATAATTTTAAGTGGGCTTATATTTACAATGGTGAATGTTTTATAAAAGTACTACAATATTTATCATTGTATTTTCATACTTGTTCAAAAATTCATATTTTCATTTGTCAGCATATAGACCTACTTAATCTCATATTAAATATTTATATTAGTAATCTCTTTGTAAATATGCTTAGCATCTTTGATGTTTTAATATACTAATTTATATGAAGCGAGACTTTATGAAACAATAGCGAGACACAAAATTATCCATTCTTAATTAAACTTTAATTCATATTAATAATTATCTCACCTTATTAACATTAATTTTTTTAAAAACGTTACTAAGGTAAATATTGCTCCAGTACAAACATATAATTTAATTTTCTCCACATGTTGAATTCAAAATTTCTTGAAAATCTATCAAGGTGTTCTGGAATTTAACAACTTTTTATCTTTATTTAAAAAGTTTATATGTTTTTACTGGAGCAATATTCTATTTATTTTGGCTAAAAAATGTTTTGCCATAAAAACTGCAAAAACACTGGCCTTTTCGCACATCCCCTTCCATCTCACCTTAAAGGTTCATGAAAATAATCTACTAGCGGCTGTCTTTTTTTTTCAAGTTAATCTAATTTTAACTTTTATGTATAAAAAAGTAGTCTTTTAAAGGATCCCAGAGTACTCATTAATTAAGTTTTTAATACATTTTAATTCAAATAAGAATTTCATATCCTTATTTATATTTTCTCTTTCTGTTCCTAAGTTGAAATTAAATTCTAGTAAAGTGATATGTGATGTTTGTAAAAGTTTATTCTGAAATAGAATATGTGTATTATTTGATTTATTTATAGTGATATGTGTCAAATATAGTAGCCAATTATGCTTTAACAAATCCTTAAATCATATCAATTTTCCTTTTCTGAGTTATGTGATTAGTTTTTTAATTAACCCGATTAAGATGAAAGGTCTTTAATTAATTAATGCATTTTTAATTATTGGGGTACAAGAGATGAGGGTTGGCCAATTATGGGATATGTGAGTGATAACAGGTTGAAAACCACTGCCTTTTAAATAAACCATTCGAATAGTTAATCATGTGAATACTACGGGTATAAATAAGTGTTGCAACCAACCATTAGCTTTATGAAAAGAAAATAATGTATAATAAATATTCAGTTTGATTTTTAAATCAAAGCAGAGGAAAGACTAGAATAGATTTATGTCAGATATTTTACTAAATGCGGATTAGCTGGGGTTTTATAAACCACGTCTTACTACTAGTTTGGCATATTCATATTTAAATATATTTATAGAGTAGGGCTTAGGAAGAAATATTATATAGGAAATATACTAGCGCTTGTGTGGAGGTAGAGTTCTAAGAAAAAACACCCAACCATGACTCGAACCCTGATATTCTCGTTTCCAACAAGCCGTTCTAGATAAAATTGGCGTTTAGTTCGTGCGTACACATTATACTGGTGATTAAGTTTAGTCTACGCTAGATATATTGTGTTATTGTATTTGCTTGTTTAAAGGATTAAGGTAATGGAAAGTGTAGTAGATTAAATAATTATGAGTTTACATACCTTGTATTCATCATCAGACATTGTTAGGTTAACCAAATCTCGCATATTACGGTGGCAGGACATGCAGCGCGAATGGAAGAATCTAGAACAATTTTCAGAATATTGACTGGTAAATCCAATGGGAAAAGACCATTGGGAAAACCTAGACGCAGATGGGAGGATAACATTATAATGGAACTGAAAGAGATAGGGTGTAATGAGGTGGACTGGATATAACTATCTCAAGATAGAGATAAGGTATAATGAGGTGGACTGGATAGAACTAGCTCAAGATAGAGATAGGGTGTAATGATTTGTACTGGATAGAACTAGCTCAAGATAGAGATAGGGTGTAATGAGGTGGAATGGATATAACTAGCTCAAGATAGAGATAGGGTGTAATGAGGTGTACTGGATAGAACTAGCTCAAGATAAAGATAGGGTGTAATGAGGTGGACTGGATATAACTAGTTCAAGATAGAGATAGGGTGTAATGATTTGTACTGGATAGAACTAGCTCAAGATAAAGATAGGGTGTAATGAGGTGGACTGGATATAACTAGTTCAAGATAGAGATAGGGTGTAATGAGGTGTATTGGATAGAACTAGCTCAAGATAGAGATAGGGTTTAATGATTTGTACTGGATAGAACTAGCTCAAGATAGAGATAGGGTGTAATGAGGTGGAATGGATATAACTAGCTCAAGATAGAGATAAGGTGTAATGAGGTGGGCTGGATAGAACTAGCTCAAGATAGAGATAGGGTGTAATGAGGTGGACTGGATAGAACTGGCTCGATATAGGGATAGGTCGCCTTCTTTTGTAAGTCCGGCAATGAACTTTGGAGTTCCTAACCTCATAAAGTAGGTAACGTATTTGTTTGTTTAAAACCCTGAAAAATATGTAGTGTTATGTTAGAAAAATCTTGAGCTCTTATTTTCTTGCACTGCATCTTACTACCCACTTGGTTTATACGCTTATGTACTAATTACGCTTATGGTTTTAGGGATGAAGTAGGCTATATTTATATTAAGTGTAACCGTATTCGAGTGGAGAACCATTTTGTAAAAAACACCCTCAGTACACGTGACCGAGATTCGAACATAAATCTCCCTGCCATCAGGAGGTTAAGTCTACTGCAAGAGTAGCACGTTAGATCATGAGGCCACCTAAGTGGTTTGGAGCTAATTAATCAACTTTTTAAAAAAATATGGAAGAAGATGGTATCTGTTTTAGAATCAAAGCCTTACCTCTTATTATTCTGCTCAGAGCAATAATACCAGGAAAGCGCCCAGCTTTGTCAGCTATATTTGTTTGGGATTATACGGGATAAACGGTCACATGGGCCACTAAGGTAGGCCATGTCCTGGTGGTTAAGCCGATTGTCAATAGAGTGAGTTCAAGTTGAAATGGCGCGCGTGCTTGCGCAAGCAGGAGGATGGGATCAGAGGAGACCAAGGCATGTCATGTTTCCCACGTGTTTGTGTGTGTCCCTCTGTCTCTCTCTCTCTCTGTAGCGTTCACCATTGCTGTCCCAATCAATGCGTATAAGCAACTATAGTCCAGACTCCATTAGAATAAACATTTTTACGATCTTCACTTCTTGCTACCTTTGTAACTATAGATTTACAATTATTAGGAATGAGATGAGTAAAGTAGATTTTAGAATAAAAATAGTCCTACCCTAATTAATATGAATGAAGAGTGGAGAAAAATTATGTCAAAAAAACTCATGAATATACCCAGCAGGGATTCAAGCTTCGACCTGTCATCAAAAAAAAAAAAAANAAAAAAAAAGGCACCAAAAGTGACTAACTATTTTGTTTACTTGCCCAACGAGGTGGTTTAGAGTAAACCCTTGAAGGATTTTAAAACGTTGTATCCATACGCTCAGCCATATGAACTGTAGCTTTCACATTTATCAAATATGAAATCCAATTTGGCTCTTAAATGTGTCTGTTTACACACCGACGAGTCCAATCTGACTCTATAGTCAAGGCTTTTCACACTAGTGAGTCGAGTCATCGAGTCTACTAGTTTGATCAAAGAGCTCGTGCAAGATGGATTGGATGCAGTCCTAGCGGTTTCTATAAATACAATTGTATGAAGTCACCAGCATAGACACCTAAAAAGACGTCACTTAATGTGGATTTACCCACTTAATGTGAAACGATGCACCTTTGGTAGTTTTTAACATTTGTTTCCAGATAACGGAAAAGTCGGATAATACTAAACACGGTGTAAATAGTTTTCAGTATGGGTTTGCCTCCAGTGCCTCCGTCGACACAGCTTCTGTTTCCAGCCAAATCAGAACAGTGCTGCTATCTACACCGACCAAGCGTATGCGACTGCAATATTACTGTATTATATGCCAATCGCATGCATAGCAGTTATACTTTTCTGTCTCCAATGTAACGGTTGTAAGGCATTGTCAATCGATTTTTTTAAATAAATTACTAGGGGATGTATATCAGTTTGTTTATTTTAAAACGCTGGTTAATCGAAAGCGGGATAGTCGCGAATCTAGTGTAGGCCTACTAATAATATATTAATATATGTTATCAATATCAACAGAATATATGTTTTTGTATTCTACAAACTGTCCTTACCACCAGAATTCTACTACACTCTATTTGCTCTAAAAGGTGGTTCCTAAGACGATGCGACTATATTCTTACAGTAGATTATATGAAGCTGTTTCCAGTGAAAGCTCAAGGAAAGATGTCTGGCTGGCAAAGAAGACCATCCATCCATAGTTTGTTGCCCACTACTACAGAATTTACAATCTACTTCAAATTATAAGATGAATGAAGACGAGCTCGCTTTGGTGGTCTCATTGTCTAAGGCGTCACTTTTGCAATATACTAGACCAGAGGTTCCCAATTTTTTTTGGCCACAGAACCCTAATTGATCATACTTTTTTTGGCAGAACCCCATTTTGATAATAACAAAAGTGATTGTACCTTGTAGTGTAGTTTGAATATTTTCATGTTTGACATGAAAAGAAAAAATAATTATTATAAGTATTATAAAACATTTATCATAAAAAAAAGTAACTATTTAATGTGAAGAATGAAATTTTTTCACATATTTACTTATAATAGCACTAAAATTAGGCTTAATGTCTGACAATTGAACGCGAAGATCTGAACTCGGAACCCCTTTGACCCTTCCACGGAACCCCAGGGTTCCGCGGAACACCTTTTGGGAAACGCTGTACTAGACTACCGATGAAGGAGAGATTGAGGTTCGAATATAGGTCGGGTGTACTGTGAGTGATTTTTCCTAAATTAGTTTCCATTCTTCCTTCATGCAAATTAGAATACACTTTCTATTAAATTCAATCTTCCTTATCCCCAAAATATCATCATGATTAGCAAATAATACGTATATCCTGAACAGTTAGTAAGACGCAATGGAAAAAAAAATTACGAGGAACAGTTTTCATTAGCATGACCTGAGAAACTGCTGATAAATCTTATTCACGTAGACTCAATATAACCTGAAAGGTATTAATAGTCTTACCTTAACGCAGAGGTCTCCAACCTTTATATGTCCAAGAGCCAAAGGTTCCGCTTTTTGTTGGCTCACGGGCCGCAAAACTGTACCCACAATATTCGAATTGAATACAAATTGAAATATTCGTATCAGCTTATTCTTATATTCACGCGAGGGATTAGGCAACAGATGAAGTTTCGGATTTATCGTGAAGTATGTTTTCTGCCCTTTTTTTTCCTATTTTTAGATTTGTCGTAGTAGGAAGTAACACGATTTGTCTTGTCTACTGGAGTTGCCATTTGCCGGTTAAAAGTACATTTTTATTAAAACGTAATAACTTTCTTCACATAAAAATAAAAAATTGTTTATAAAATAACGTCACATACCTATTTATTTTATTAGTGGATTATATAAATATATGTATGAATACATATTATGTATTTGTCATTTATCTCTTGAAATAATTTCAAATTTTTCATGAGCCAGAGGGCTGCAAAAAATGTTACCTTGGGCCGCAAGTGGCCCGTGGACCGCAGGTTGAAGAGCTCTGCTTAACGGATTACACTATGACCTTATCTAATAAGCAACACTATTGTGAAACTACCTATGCAAGCTTGCTAACTTTTAGGGTAAACAACGGGTACATTAGGATATAGAATACCCGAATAGCAGACATCTAAGGATACTATTATTAAAGTCCTAAACATACTGTATACTAAACTGAATGGCTTTTGTTTGTAAGTTTTCTATCTAAATACGTAAATACGAATTAAAATAGGCCTACTTATTTTAAAATGTTGAATCAGCTTCCAACAGGTGTGCTTTTTGTATGACTTAGTATATCATGATTTAGGTAGGTATCCACGTTCGTCTTTGGTAGATGGCCGTGAGGAATTCTGTTCTAGAAGACTTTATTTCGTACCAGAACACCACTGTATTTTGGTAGGATAAAGGCCCTTCTAAAACGAGATTCTTATTAAGATTGTTTATATCTTATAATTTAATTCACACAATTTGTGAACTATGTCTTACTGCGCATCTGGTTTATCGGCACATTCATACACTATCGGAATAAGTAGGAGAACAGTAGATTTTTGAGGTAATGCACCATCATTTGTGTGGGGGGATCGTGCAAAGAAACTTGAAGGAGGGGGTGGAGGGAGAGGTTCAGGGGGAGAACATTTCACATTGCCCTACAACCGGATTTCCCCGTAATCATCAAAGCACACGAGACAAGACTAATGCCTTTGCCCAGTGTGTTCACGGCTTGGATTGAATTTTTATCGAAAATACCATTGTTTTTAACACCGCTTCTTACTACCCGTTTGGGTTATAGGCCTATTATTTTATTTAATATTTGAAACTAAGTTAAATACCATACAAACGAATTTTACGGGTTCTTGTTTCTTTTATCTTGTATTTCACTATGTCCTTTGTTACAGGCTCCTTACATTCTTTTATTTCCTTATTTCTTCATGGTTCTTGCATTTATGTATTTTTATTCGTTATTCCATTAGTGCTCATTTCATTTCCATCTGCTCTTCCGCGTCCTATAAAATCCTTTTTACTTTCTCGCTATTTTACAGGTAGAGAAAGTATCGTGATCGTCAAAAAAATTGAACTCGAGATTTTGATGAATCT